>JAPYYT010004446.1:0-19252 GCA_030522565.1 Ceratosolen corneri | reverse complement strand
AGAGAGAGAGAGAGAGAGAGAGAGAGAGAGAGGCGGATAAGGAAGGTAAGAGTGGAGAAATTTCAATGGTATTTGTGTGTTGACAGGTGCTCGCATGATGTACCGCTACCTTCCCAAATCCGTGGGCCTACGTCGAATTACCCTCCATAAATCCATGTCTCAAGGGGACAAAACGTACCTACTGATATGCGAGTGCTCGCAGCTTCAAGAAAACTTGTCCGCAGCCGCCATATTACTACCGGCGCTCAGGGCACGGCTCTGCGGTTACATCGGACTTTATCGACCGTCGGTGTGCTTTTAATTCCCCTCCTCCCAGTCACTCACTAGATCGACCAAACTATCGATAAGCAGTCTCCTTGTACATACATGCGGATCCAAGCGATTTTTACGTATTACATCATGCTCACATATCACAATTCTCAACAGACTGTGATATTCGACAACGCATGAACAACAATATACATATATATATATATATATATATATGCATCTTTGAGCATAGACCAATTAGCTAGGCATTACATTATATTCGCTGTAATCAAATGTGATTAGGTGTGATCAGAACGAAAGTAAGTAATACGTCGTCGCTTTGGATAAACGAGCCACGAGTACAGGCTTTTTAAATGAGAATTCTAATAGCATTAAAATTGTTTGTAAAGAAGGTCAATCGCTTCAGTACCGAAGTCTTCGAGTCCAGCAAACTTACTATCCTCATTAAACCAACCAACCACTACTAAATTTCTATAAATATATTGGCGCATCTCGGCCTTGTAGTACAAAAGTCTCAATAAACAAATGTCGGCTCATTGCCTACATTACCAATTGCGCAGGCGCAATTCCTAATTTTAAATCTCGCACGGATTGTTAATATTACTAATTGCTGCATATAAATAAACAATTCATTTTGACTGTGACGAGAGAGAGAGAGAAAAAGTGAAAAAAGCGTATGAGATATGAAGCGTAACAGAAGACGAAATTTTGCGTTGAAAGTGGCAAGAGATTTGCAATCGTTTAGTGTGATTAGGACGCCTGGTAAACTCCTACCAAAGAATAATCATGAACGATAAAATCGCAAATTAAAAACTATGATTGCACACTGTCTGTAAACAAATTTCAAAAGACAAGTATTAAAAGACATGGAAATATTCGGTCAATTAATATGCTTATTCGTTACTTTAAGACGTCTAAATTTAAAGTAATAACAAATCGTATCTAATAACTCCATATTGATAAAAAAATCTTGCATCGCAGATAAACGAGCTCAAAACACGTTGGAAACATGCTTTTTAATAGACAACAAAACTATAATTAAATCACACTTTATTAATATCTATAAATAAATGAAAAGACGAACAAACAAACGCAAAAATAAAATACTTATAATAATATTTTTCTTCAAATTTATTAAATGCCCCGTCAAATCCTAATTTCTTTATGCCTATAATTCGAAAATATTCATGCTTATCGACATGAGAAATAACGGAATAAAAATATTTTACAAATAATAAATTCTTTTCTACAGGATAACATAAATTTAGATATTGGCACTTTAAATAAATTGTTGGTATAAACGCTGTCATGCATAATAAATTTAATGAATTTAGATGTACTTATACTTAGTTGGTAATTTTTCATTTATTGCGTTGTAATTGGTTGCTTGAGGAGGAGAAAATTTTCAATAGACTACAATTAATTTCAAAGTTTACAAAACCTTATATGGATATATTCTTAGAAATCAAACCTAATATATCATACTTTTCACTCATTTACATTAAACTGACCTATCAGTTTATGCTACATCAACAATCTTTATTAAAATAAAAAATATTAAAGAATGGAGTATTTACTATTTGCAATCATCAAAATTTTGCACATTGTCTGATTGGAATATTTTGGTAATTACTGTTTTGGGCCACGAAATCTTCGTCTCGCATCAATCTATTAACATAAAGCATTATCGACAAATCAACGCATGAAAATAATAAATTTCATCTACTGCTCTGCTTGGGCAAATAAAATTTACTCGATCACTTACGATGGACCTTTTACACTCGAAGAAGGTATTTTTCAAAACATAACACTGCTCAGGAACCGATTCGTGTCTTGTTACTAAACATTCTCGAGGTGATATTTTATGCTGCAAAGAAATTAGAAAACTGAATAAAACAATGACTTTCAAATTAATTAAATACATCGATTATGTTTCATATTTAAATGTTAACTAAAAGATGGGAAGATACGTATAAAACAGTTTGCGAACTGTGACGAATAGTTTTATAGAAATTTTTACCCAGGCAATTACAATTGTGTACGCAATTTGATAAATTATAATGATAATGTAAACATTTAAGGTTAGATTCCACTTAATTCCTTACTACTTTACAGCAATCGGTTTGAAGCAAACACATTTTTAATTGTGCACGAAAATTAGCACATCTAGACTGATCCTTTAATCTCTCATTGGGTTCAGTATATTCCATATTAATATACTTGAAAGAAATGAAAATAATATAAATCTTCTATTTCCGATACATGTACGTTGATTTGATTATGTATAGTCCTAACCAAAATCGTATTTCAAAGTTTACGTGTTTGATTTAATCGAGATAACCACAAATTAAAAAATGTATTAATATCCATTCTAATTCGTTACCGTTGATTTGTGAAATCATTTGTTATCGCGTAATTATTTCAATATTTTAAGGCATTTTCTCTTTATTATAAAACTATCCGCTTTCAATGCACAAAATTAATATACAATGCTCGATTATTTTTATTTACATCGCTTAAATTGAATAAACAAAGTTTACACACGATGACTATATTATAAATAATATTTTAATTTTATATTTTCTTTCGTTACATTAATTTAAACCTTTATATATTTTAATCGTTGTTTCTCTTATTTCAATTAGTTGGCTTTGTTATATTTCTTCCCATTTTTTATTACTGTTGTTGCAAGTGCCAATTAGTAATAATTCAGTTTTTCGTTTTAACTTTACATCCAAGATGAATTATACAAGCGAAGAAGAAGATGGTTTCATACAAAATGATATTATGTTATCAACAGCCGTCAATCCCGTAAGAGAAAGCTCCACCCAACAGACAGGTATAATCTATAATTTGAAAAATAATTTTCATCAAAAGTTGCGATATTGCATTTGATATTTCCTAATATTTTCTAGGAATTGGCCTGATTGGAACAATTTTCTTAATAATAAATGCCACGCTCGGTGCGGGTTTATTAAATTTTCCCGAAGCATTTGATAAATCTGGTGGTGTTGGAACAGCTATAATTGTTCAATTAGTATTTTTAGTATTTATTACCTTTTCGTTAGTTATTTTAGCGAATTGTAGTGATATTACTAATACTTCGACTATGCAAAGCACTTTTGCTGGATTATGCGGACCAACATCCTTATTCTTTTGTAGTTTTTGTGTTGCTATATACAGTTTTGGATGCTGCGTTACATTTTTAATTATCATTGGTGACCAATTCGATAGAGTTTTTGTTACGTTCTATGGAATGGATTATTGTCATACTTGGTAATTTTCAATTATTATCAATAAGTTAATAATAATTATTAGATGCAGTAACTAATGCAATTTTTATCGATATTATTTAGGTATTTATCAAGACCTTTGGTAACGTGTCTATCAAGTATACTGTTTATTTTGCCTTTGTCATTTTTCAAAAGACTCGATGCTTTAAATTATGCGAGTTCGGTTGGCTGTATAACCATTTTATATGTAGTATGGTTAATAATTTATGAGAGTTTTGATCATCATAAACTCCCTTCAAAACCAATGCACATATGGCCAGAAGAAGGATCGCAAGTTTTACAAATTATACCTATTGTTTGTTTTGCCTATCAGGTAAATGTTTTAATATATTACAAGGAGGCTGATTTGATTTAAATGACCTAATTATTGTATTTACAGAGTCACATGACCGCCATACCCACTTACGTATGTATGAAAGACAGGCAAATTGGAAAATTCACACTTTGTGCCATTATTAGTATGGTTACTTGTTTTATCCTATATTCGACTGTTGGTGTCTTTGGATACGCAACATTTGGCATTGGAAAAGTTCCAAGTGACATTTTGCAAGGATACACAGATAAAAGTACAACTTTAACTATTGCAATCCTTGCGATAGCCATTAAAAACTTTACAACATATCCAATAGTTTTATATTGTGGGAGAGATGCAATTTTAAGCTTAATTGGCAGAGACGTTAATTGCCATTACTTAATAAGATGTTCGATAACCATAATCTGGTTTATATTATGTTTAATAATTGCTATAATGATCCCGGACATATCACCTGTAATTAATATGATGGGCTCACTGTCGGCTGCATTTATATTTTTATTCCCAGGAATTTGCTTACTTCAAAGTACATTGCAAAAAGATCCTCAATTATATTTAAACAAGGATCGATTGATGATGTTTATAGCTATATTCTTGACAGCCCTTGGTGCTTTTGTTTGTGGAGTGGTGTTCGTAGAGGCTGTTCAAGATTTTAGAAGACCATCCTCGGAGCCTCCGTTAGTTACTGGATTTAAGGCACAAATGGGTGCGAGTTTATGCAAATAATTTGAAATGAAAGCAATTGTGATTAAATAGGTTGTGCCATTCTTGAAATTGATGTATAGGGCCAAAATTTAATTTCCTTAATGAAAGATCTGACAATACAAGACTGATGTAAATACATTCTTATTTTTATACAACAACAAACGAATTGTTGCCTATGATGTATAAAAAATTTTTGTAAATTGACAATAAAATTGTATTTCAATTTTTAGTGAGTATTTTTATTTTAGTTATCTCTCTTAATAAAATTTCACGCAAATAACATTAACTTCGTAATATAACAAATAATTTAGTTTTACGACTGCATTGAGTTATCGGATTCCATTGAATCTTGAATGGAAGAGTCGCTGGAAAAATGATGCAGGACTTTTCCATCGGTAGTCACAACTTGACTTATCGTTGTCTTACAGAAAAAACAATTTCTGTTATTTAAAAGATGTCGGTCTATGCAAGCGCGGCAAGATGTATGATTGCACGGCTTAAATATAACAGATATTGGAAAAGCATAACAAATCGTACACAAATCGTCATCATTGCATGGCGTCTCGGCCAATGATAATTTTGCACGGTAATAATCTAAATGGCTTATCATCTTCCTCACAGAATCAATTTCCATTTGCGATACGTCATCTTCATCTGAGGCGTGATTTAGAATTTAGAATAGGCATTACATCAACCACGTTAATAATATCAAACTTATGCTTACATATGATTACTTACAATTTAAAAAGGAAAATGTTTTCACGTTTTTAATTTTGGTACTTTGGTCATTGCCCAGTACGAAGTACAGAGAAGTCATTTGAAAACTTGGCTCTGTTATAAAGGCCTTTGTTACCTTCGGGATTTCATCCGATTCTGTACAAAAAAGAAAGAAAAAAATTATTCATAAGCTCTCACAAAATGACTAGTTTCGCTTTCACGACTCACCCGGTAATAACATATCCTCCTTCAATAAGGCTACAATTATTCCAATAACGGCAGTCAGAATTGGAAAATGATCAACTGACTGAAGATCGGGTATATCCAAGAGTACAACATGCTGAAAGGAACTCGTCTGTATACTTGTTCGATTCAATATTTGACACAGCAACTAAAATAAAATGACAATGAGGCTATTTGCATCGATCGATGAACTGTATTATTATTTTCAAAAACATGAAAATTGCATTTAACCTGACATAATCTGGCCAGAAGGCTCTCCGTAGACGCCAAAGTGAAATCGGTAAATACGTCGTTGGCTACGGAAGCAATCATTTCCAAGACTCTTAAAAGCGACACGGCCAAATCGAAACAAGTGGCACAAATTTTCAGCTGCCGCGACTCGATCAGGACGCGCTCTGGCCTTGACGATATATTGTGAATCTCCTGCACCATTCCAATAAATTCCGAGAAGGCCCAATTCAATTGATTAAGCAACGAGTTCAAGAACAGCGTTGTCGTTTGATTATTGCTCAATAAAACTTCCTTGACGTGATTCTGATAGATTAACGATGGGCATGGTTCTGCGAAAGGGAAGCAATTGGTGGGTTAAAGTTATTCCGATTAGACGATAAGATCGATTAAACGCGCGGATATATTGGCGTACTTATGGGCTGGGCCGTAGATTCTTGATTTAAGATTTTCGGCCCCACTTTCTTAGCCACGTGGGGGCTTTTGTCGTATCGAAACGCAAATCCGTGGCCTTGCCAAAATCTCACCAGAATCCAATTGGATTGAGCCCAGGCTCTGTTCTCGTACGACTTTAATAAATTCGAGACCATTTTGTGCCGAGACTCTCTCGAAACGCTTTCCAACGCCTCGAGTGTCATTGCATTCGAGGCAAAGCCAGCTAATATAAAGATCAAGGTATCCTTTGAGTTGGCATTTACGATTCGAGGATCTAGGAAATGATTACACAAGAATTCCGCTATGTCCAGCAATATGTCCTTGAAGTTGGAGATATTTTCTATGGGAACTGTTGGATGAATGTGGTTCTTTAATCCAGTGATTAAATCCGCAAGGACCTTCAAGTAGAATTCAGGAATGAAGCTGAAAAAATTGCCACTCTCACTTGTCTTGGTCAAAGTAAGTATGACGACTTTTAACAGCCACACTATTCGCTCCTGCTTTTCTTCGGAGAACACAACTGCACGCACCCAAGCCATATGTCGAGCTTGCTCGGTCAATTTCTTTTTGAAAATATCAATCGTTTTTACTAACTGTGTTTGAACGCCCAAAGAGTCCTGGTCCTTCAAATTTTTAATTAGCTCCAGTCGATTTTTCGAATTTGACATTGCAATGGTATAGTCCGACATAAGATCCCTTATGTAGGCAACTTTGGCGATTTGCTTCTTGGCCGTTGCGTGATAAAATAATATAATTCCGTCCAACAATTCGATAAGTGAAATCTTGGAGTCCAACGCTCCCAAATGCATCGGAGCTCTATCTTCTCTATTGTAAGGGAAATAGCCTATCCTTTCTAAAATAGTCGAGCCACCAATGTTCACCGAATTCATATTTATAGTTCTGGCAAAAACTGATATAACTGGCGTGTCAGAAACTCTAGCCGATGCTCCAAATAAACTTGCTGTTAAATTAGAAGTCTCGTGCTCTCTTACTATTTGATGATCCGTCCCGAGCAATTTAACCAGATCGCTCTTAAAGGTCTTATTAAGATGGGACAGAACTCCGCCCAGTCGATCGATCCCCGAGTAATTTATCGATGAATCGCAGAATGATCTGAAAGAATTGCCCACACAATTATAAGTACAAACAAATCAAGTCAATTGAACGAATACCTGTATGGAATAAAGATTGCACTAGTTCCAATCTCAGCATCCCACAGAACTCTAAATGCTACCAAGAGTCGATGAAAACAACATAATGTAATAGGTAATGGTGTCTGGTACATTGGCATTGGCTGTAGAAATTCGGACTAAACTCTTTATATTAGTGAAATGTAATACATTGTTGGTTTTGTCTCTTAAAATTACTTACCCGGCTTGATAATAAATTTTCTTGAACAAACGTTCGGAATTTTCTTAAAAAAATTTCCCTCGACGTAGGTGTTGTTTCATTCCCATCCGAATTGTTTAAAAGCGTTATCAATAAATCAACTTGGAGTGTTTCTACTTCTGTTTCGAGATAACATACTATGTGTATTCAGTTTCATAGAGCACATAAAAAAAAAATATATATATATATATAAGTCTGCTATAATTATTAAATACCTGATATCCAAAATTTAATTTTATCGCAAGCACTCATGTAATCCTCTTTAAAAGTTTCAATCGATAAATCTAATGGATTGGTTTCCCACCAAATATCATCTATAAGATTATTCAGACACTCTTCATCCAACGGTTTGACATGAACAAAATTAGCAAATTTCACTTTATCGAATAAGATAAATTGCAACAAATATTGCCTAGTTTTTGTATGTTGACATAGGCCATTAAGTAACCTTAAAATTGTGCGTTGATCGGGATATTCGAGGACAACTGATACTTGACGAAACACCGATGACAAATATGCCACGGTAGTTTCTAAGCAGATTTTCATTTCGTGACTTTCCAAAAAAGTCCATATTAAATCTAAGCAAGTGAATAGCATTGAGCTATCATCTTTGGTAAGTTTTTTGATCAATGGAACAAAAATATCTTGAGTAATGTATGGGATTTCGATCAAAGGACCAATTTGCTTTAAAATACATCTTGCTAAGCATGCCATAAAAGTTTGATTGGTAATAATTTGTTTGTCCTTACTGAAGCAATCTATGCTTTTATATTGATAAAGGAACTTTTCGAATAAATCAAATAAAATTTGAGAATTTTGTAGCTGATTATTAGGAGCTTCTTGAATTAATTGATATCCTTCAACTGGATATCTCATTGGTGTTGTTCCGAAATTTGCTGTTAAATTTTCAGCGAATGCTAAGCTAACTGTTGGAAAATAAACAATGCCCGGACCCATTGATATTTTTGAAAAAGCTACACCTAGATTTTTTCCATTCCTATAGAAACACATTGTTCCTTCTTCCATATCTATTGTACAGCCAATAATATCCCCCGAAAGCCACGATTCTCCATATTTATGCGTCGATACATTCCACTTTCTCATACGATTGCCATCAAATGCATAAGAATTAATTACATCACCTAAATTTTAAAGACTATTAAAAGCAATTCAATATATACAAGTCCTCATTTTTTAACACTACATTAACATACCGACTCCAAATTCCTTGCTAAATTTACATTGTATTGTACTCCAGCCTAGTTGCATAACTCCTTTTGAACCCAATTGTACTTCGTACATCCATTTGCCTTGATAAACACCAGTATTTGCCCTCATTGTACCAAAATTACTTTGTGCGGTAACGCTCAGCTTATCAGGCGATACAATAAACAAACCATGATGAGTCGAGGTATCTAATATTACAAACTTTGGCCCAAGTCTTCCTTCTCTATTATCTTCTAACTTATTTACGCTACTTTCTTTTATTAACAATGTCCCAAATTGTTCATCGATTACTTTAATTATTTGCTGGATACTACATTACATAATTGTAACAATTTATATATTTGTTGTTAAAAATAAATAATTTTAAGAATGTATATACGTACTCTGCATTGTCTTTATTAACTGTTTGGTCATTCGATGGATTAATTTGTGCATGAAAACATGATCCAAAGATATTTGATACTACTTCTGTTAAATTCATTGTCTTTCAAATGTAGAATGCTATAAATGTGAAATTAATCATATGAAAATTAGCTACAATCACCACACATTAAACGACATGATACATCAAACTTAAATAACATGCGAGAAAATACTTACTTAATAATAAAGAATCAATCTTAATTTTTATCAATTTGCACATTTCAGGTTAATACATCAATTGTAAAGCTTTTACTAAAATTAAACATTGTAGACATTTATTTTGGATATTCATAATTGTAAATTCACGAGGTAATGTTAATCTTAAGTATTAAATTTGTCTATTACGCTGTGTAAATTATTTATTAAATGGCGAGTGGCTGACATAATGATATACAATAAATATTATTTGATATTTTGTACTACGCGGAATACTAAACTTACGTATCTTCAACTTTAACCGCAAGATGGCTACGATAAATATAAAAAGTTCATGTGCAAGGATTGTCAAAAAGTCATTAAATTAATGTTTTAACAGTTGGGTAATTTCTAGTGTCGTGCTACCGTACTAATTTTCATAGAAAAAAAAAAAAAAAAAAAAAAAAAAAAAAAAAAAAAAAAAAAAAAAAAAAAACGATAAACTGAACGGCGAGTAGACTAAGCGAATAAAAAAGCAAATAGATAAGAGATAAAGACAGAGAGAGACAGAAAAAATAAATTACGAGAGCAAAAGGAAAAGTGGGGAAATAACGTACATTTGTTTTATATAAAAGTTTTTAAAATTCGAGTTTCTAAATTTATGTTAGTTAATAAGCGTTAAAAAAATAATATATATATATATATATATATATATATATATATATCTTATGCTTACTATTAGTATATATTACATAAAAAAAGAAGGAAATGTACCTTAGAGATAAAGTATATTGAATTGTAAAAATGTATAGTAACGCCAAAATATATCTTGTAAATTTTAATCAGAGCACACTTAATCATAATTTATCTTAAAAATGAAACGAACTCTAAGACTCTAATGATTGAAAGAATGTAAATTTGTAATTTATTTTAATAAATGTTACGATACAAACAAAAGATAATAAAAAGTTGTATAAAAAAAATTATTCTTTTAACCTTTACGGGAAATATATTCTTTAGAGACTATTTGCATTGATGATATAAAAATAATTATAAAAGTTTTAAATCAGTTATTGTTTAATACCGAAGAAATATACTACAAAGATATGAATTATTTCAATGACGCTATAGATAATCTTCATGTGCTTCTCAATTTGACTATTTTTACCAACAATTGAACATCATTCGTATTATATACAAGCAAATAGGCATGAAAATAATTCGAGTAACTAATAAAAAAAAAAAAAAAAAAATACTACTACTAAATGCAGAGAATGAAGCTGAAAAAATTTCACATCATAAATTATTCACACTTTCAAAACTACAATAAAACATTCAATTACTTACATAAATAAGCCTATCAAGATTGAAGACCGCAAAGATTAATCAAACACTGCCAATCTCTTGAAAGGTTGGAGTGAAATATTTACTTTAAAAGAACAAAGAAAAGAAAAAAAACAACAATAATAGCAATTGAAAGTATTTAGAAAAATTGGTCTCATCAAGCTTTAAACGTACAGATTTTCACGTGAACGGCAATTTTATTTGAAAAATAATCATAAAATATCCTGGGTTTTATTTTAATTAGAAGTGCCATTGTTCGCGTGCGTAGATCGAGTAAAATGGTGAAAATATTATTGGAGATAATTTAAAATTTAAACTCCTTCGTCTTCAAATCAATATCAATTTATTAAATTGGTTAGCAACTCGAACAATCTTGAGCCATCATATTCATCATGAACTGGTTAAAATAATAATTCAAGTTAGGCTACCAGTATTTTACAATGAATCCACTATTACTTATGGCCTTCTTATAATAAATTATCTTTAATATTATATTAAAACTAAAGCTTTATCACACTATGTGATATATGTTGTGGATTAACGCGACATTTGACTGCCACGTACGATCATCCCATATAACCACATCGAGTGTACCAAAATCCGGCAAAAGCGGCTGGTGCCGCGCATGAAAGGAAAAGAGATAAAAATTAGAAAGTAAGGTGAATGCGAGATAACTAGTGATAGAAAAGGAGAAGCATGCGTGAGTCGAGCGACTCCTGGACCAAACATGAAACGACAGCTTTAGAAAACAGGAGAAATATGGCGATCTCCTTGAAATTAAGCGAATGAAAGCCGGTGCTGACCATCGTCTCTTCTCCACGCAGACGCTTTCTTTATCGAAATCGAGGCTTTATCATTGCACCGAGAGAAGGAGAAAGTAAGCAATGGTCGACACGTTCGTCCATAAGAATCAACAATTAAAAGTCTAATGAATAATAGATAATAAATTCCTTCTCCACCGACACTTAACAATAAATATTCTACTCTCGCATAAATCTTCCTCTCTCCTTATTCACCGATAAAATTCCTCGATACACGTTAATCTTTATCGCTATAAGGATCTTGCTTTTTAGCACAATTGTTAAATAGACGAAGTAGCAGGATGAATGCTATAAATAATGTAAAATGGGTACATAAACTATTAGCACTTCTCGTGTTTACTTTATTCAATTGATTAACGTATTGAAATTGCTCAACACTTTCTGTAAAAATATTCTAAAATTCCAAAGACTTCTTCTCATCGGCAATTCAATCGGTGAACAATTAAAGAATATTAAAGATCAAGATTAAGAGATTAACGGACACAAATTCAGCGAATAAAGGTGCCAACGATCGCTTTACTATAATAACTTTAAGCTCACCTTAAAACGATTTAAAATTTCTACTTTTTTTTAAATAAAGGAAAAGTATATTTATTACCGATTTATTTATCCGACTTGAATATTATATTTTATAACTAACTCTCAATCTGAAAATACTTACAATTTTTCCACAAATGTCACATTAATTTATTTGTCCATTTATTTGTTGAGTAACAATTACCATTAATTATCATTATTATCGATCATACTCTTTATACATTAAATTAAAGTAAGCATATTTATAATATAATTTTCATCATTGTATATTCACTTTATTCAATAACATTACTCTTAATATCATAAACCAATAGCATATGAAATTAATCTTTCTATTTATAAATTCATGAGCATTTGATATCTAGATGAATGTATATAAAATTGGAACCATAGCTTCAAATTTCAGCGCTACTTAATATTCCAATAAATACTTTAATCAAAAAATAATTTTAAATTGCAACGAATGATTACAATGAAACTACAAATTAGTTAACATAACATTTTCAAATAATTCAGTTAATATAAAAATATGTGAATAATAACATAAAAGAGATAATTGATTGCTAATTGTACGATTTTTTCTCACCTCCTATTAATGCTCAAAAGCCAAAACTATTGATTATTATTATTTACCTGATACGCGATAATTGATATTAATAGTAATCAGCGCAAAGATCAGTGGAAAAATTTAACAAAAAAATGGAATAAGCCCTTTAAATAAAAGCATATCGATGCATAAGGAATAGATAAAACTCGAAACAATATTTTTCTTGCAAGTTCTTTTTATTTATTATGGAGTGAACGTGTATACTTAAAAATTATGAAATCAAATACTGACTTATTACATTTTGAAGGAAGGGAAGTTATAAGATAATTGCCGAACAATTCTCAAATTGCCACTGTATATAAAGAAATTTTTACTGTCAAAAAATCAAAATCATTAATTTTATGAACTGTATGTTTTACATTCTATTTTATTCGCTAATCATTTTTTTTTACATAGATCGGTTGTGTTGTGCACTACTCACACCAAATAAAAACAAAAAAAAAAAAAAGTTACACTTAATTATCATAAAAACCATCTATAACTAACCGCCATAAAGTGATGTAGACGTTGAAAATTTTCATCTACACATTCATTTTAAGACTGCGATGTTGGAAGTAAAACCTCAGTGGGTAACGGATTATTTCATGAATCTTGCACTAAATTCAGGATAGTTTTCTTAATGTCATATCACCTTCTACAGGTACTTTGAATGCCATTATCGAATGATAATAATAACAATAATAATAATAATAATAATAATAATATGGTGATAACTAATTGAATAAATAAAAATTTTTAAATAAAATGAGAAGACTGATTGTTTCGTAAATTTTTGTTTTATTTTATTATTCAGTTATACATATTTACTTCTTTATTTCCTTTCTTATTACTAAAATGCTCTTATCTGGGCAATAATTACGTTTAAAGTTAATTTTCATTTATCACCTAAATTAATCATTATCGTAGTGGTACAAAGTATAATTTTTTTTATAGTCTAAAGATATTTGTATGCTTCATCTGATTTTAAAAAAATATTACAAGTTATTGATGAATTATAATTTCGTAAATATATCAATTGCAGATGAAATTTTCAGGGAAATATTAATTATCACTATATATATATATATATATATATATGTTGAAGTTCAATAATTATAAATGTACGTAACTGTTTGCGAATAAGAATTTCCGAAGAAAAATCACATGAGAAATTTGAAGTCGTAAAAATCATAATGATCTCTCATAATTTTCAAGTGATACAATTATAAAGAATTTTATACAATTGGTAACAATTTAACGAAAGCACGAGAAAATTGAATAACTTTATAAGTATATAAAAATTATTTGGCATACGCCTTATTACTTTATGTGACTTAAACGAAGTAGTATTTTCGTTTATCAAACCTTTTTAATTCTTTAAACACACATACAGAGTCAATGAAACGTAACATTAATGTATCCCATTAGTGATAAGGTAATAAATTTACATTGGGCAATGATTAAAGATAAGTATACACTGCACATTACATCTGGCTTTTATTTAATAAGTAGTTATACAGTTTGTACGCCTGTGTATTATCGCATATATAATGTAACATGATTTCAAACAGCTTGAAAGGACGAAAATTCTAACTTTTTGTTTTATAATTAATTCCCTGGAAGGGCGCGGAATCAATAATTAATTCAAGAAGAGTACAGCTATTTTAAATTTACAACTAGTAATTAATTTAAAAATTAATCTTAAGCCTATGTTTCGTAGGTAGAAAATTACTATACATATAATATAATTTATTGGTACATACTTTTTTTACTAACGAATTCTTAAAAACTCAATTCAGATTACGATTTAAAAAATATTATGTTACAAGGAGTCAGCTTTTCTTAACTTTGGCATTTTGTATTGCAGTAAGGAAATACTTCATTTTGCCTGCATTATACATTACTCGCTCGTACCACTAATGAGTTACGATCCCCCTCCCCCCTCCCCCTTATCAACTAGGAGTATTATAATAATAAAGCTATTGCAATTACCTATTGTTGTCTAGTCACCCTGAAACATACCATCATATCTGCTCGTCATACGCATACCCTCACTGATCATCCAGTCCAAAGAATATTTCTAAAGAATATATGCGTTTTAGTTTTCAACGCATACGCGCCTCTATGCAGCTATTACGTCACCCGTGCACCGTCACTGTCTCTCTCAAGTACTGTCTCAAATGCGGCAACTGTCGTTGTTATCGCGATAATAAGGAAAGGCATGAGTATACTCGAGTAGCTAATAATGCTCTTTGTCAAATTAAATACCACAATTAACTAGTACGATGCTTACGTGTTGCAGTTCTCGCATTATTGTACATTTGTTCCTTGGAATATATCTCTATCTGCCTACGTATTTACTCGCACCCATACGCGCGCGCGCGCGCGCACACATAAGTATACACGCGCATCCACGGTACACACAATATACGTAGTGTGTGCGTGTAGCCGGCATTCGCACGTGTACATTCGTATTCGAACATACAACGTATGCACGCGCGCGCGCGCGTACTCGCGTGTGCGTGCACATATAATATATAATATATATATATATGCATATGCATATGTATATACGCGTGCACGTGCACTTTACATATCGAACATCGTTTACTTGCTGGGATTTTCTGTTAAAACGGTCGCTCAAATTTTAGCGTCAACTTAACTAAATTTAATAAGACGTGACAATTCTTTTTTGTGTATTCGCACCTCCGATCTAATTCAACGAAATGCACACGATTTTCTCATTTTCTCTCTTCGCCGACTCGTCAACGAATTTAGTAAACACACTAGCCTACGCTTAAACTGCGGTCTCTAAACCTTTCCCTGTATACCAGCAGCACTAGCTTACCTTTAAAAAACTATCTCCTTTCCGAAAATAATGTCTTGTAAATCACACACTCTCACTGGCACTAAAGGAACATCGAACGTATCGCTGGCGGATAAGATCCCTACTGTCGAGGATCCGAATATTTTCCAAAATTAGAGATAATTTATCCATCTCCCCAAGCACGCGCAGACAAAATCAATTACAACCATTTTGCAAATTCCTTTTGCCAAGAGCCAATATCAAATGCCAATTCAATGCTAATTTTCCTACTCTTCCCGTTGCCGTAGTCCTTTGTTCTGCAGCTGTGCCTCTTCTTCTCTTGCATATACATTTTGCTCGATGACTAGAAGCATCGTTTCGTCGGTCATTTGGTAAAAAAATAATGTGTATGGGCGAAAAAATATCTTTCGAAAAGTGAATTCGCGAGGGAGGGGGGCGCGCCACCGGAAGCCGAGCGACTCGCGCCCAATCGACCGATCGATCGCCAATCGATTGAGAGAACGCCGGGGCTCCCGCACACGCCCCCCTCCCCGCCCGGATGAACTTCTCTTTTTATCCCCGAATACGTTGAATACCTGGTAGACTTTGAATGGCTATTGCAATGGTAGCAGAGGCGTTGGCCGACTTAGCTCGCGAATGGGAAGTGCCGCGCGGAGGGGAATCTAGAAAATCCTAGGTTCCTAGGTTCCTAGGTTCCTAGGTTCCTAGTTCGCCTGCTCCGTGCTTTGGGCCTGCTTCTCGATTTTCCTAGCGAGCTCGGGGCTCATGTGCGGGTGCGGGTACGGCACGATTGGCTTGCGCAGTATTGTTGGCTTGACCTTCACCTGGGGCTTGAACGACGAGACCTGCATTTGGCTGCCCCCGGTCAGGTGCATGTCCGCGAACTTGGCCGCGATCTTGGGGGTCGAGCGCGAGGGGACGGGCGACCTCAGGGCCAGGCTGCCCTCGGAAATCTGGGTCGAGCTGATGGAGCGCACGATATCCTCGGGCCCGTTGTTGTCGGTGTCGGACTCGTTGTCCGCGCCGTGCCGCGACTGCTTCCCGCCGTTGTCGCCCCCACCCTTCGTGTTCTTTTTCAGGGTGCACTGGTTTTGCTTGGCGAAGCGTTCGGCCGCGGTGCTCATGTCGGGGGACTCGGGACCCGGGGTCGCGAGGCTGGTGCCCTCGGTGTGGGGAGGGCAACTGGGGCTCTCGTCGTCGGAGCCGCTGAGGCTGCTCGTCGAGGCGGACTTGTTGCCGGGATCTTGGGCCGAAAGTGGTAGATCCATCACGAGATCGGGCGTGTGCTTCTGGCGCATGTCGCGGAGCTCCTGGTACGCCCGGAAGAAGTTGGATGTGGAGGATATGGGGGGGTTGAGGTGGGTCTGGGAGCTGGCGCGCCTCTGCCAGAGTTCCCGATTGGCGGAGAAGGTCGTGTGCTCCTGGAAGTCCTCGGCGTGGGTCGCAGTGGATGAATTGTTGGTGTGACTCGACTGGACGACTCCGGAGCCGCTCTCGCCGACGCTCTGGGACTTCCAGTGCTGCTTGCGTGCCGCTCCGCGCTTCTTCTCGGCGTCGATGAACGAGGCGAGCTTCTCCGACTCCTCGTTTGCCTCGTCACTGTTGTCCGAGGGCTTCGGGGACGACACCGACGGGTGCGCTGCTGTCAATTCGGTCGTATCCTCGCTATCGGCCTCGTTTTTGGCGAAGCTCGTGCTCGCCATCCGCTGATCTGGTCCGTTGCTTTCCTTACCAGGGCTGCTAGCTCTAGCTGCCCGGGTTGTTGTTGTTGTTGCTGTTGCTGCTGTTGTTGTTGTTGTTGTTGTTGTTGTTGCATCCTAAAAGAAAAAGCCTCGATTTTATGTGGTTGTAAAGGGAAGTAGAAAGTGAGGAGCGAACGTTAGCCTGAAGGAAGATAAACTGGTAAAATAATAAACGCTCGATCGAATTGCTTTACTCATATAATGCACGCCATGGGGTTTTTATATATTAATGTGCGTTTCTCTTGGATGACGTTACTACGTATTTGATCGTTGATTAGACGATTAGAAAGTTTGATGTCTCCAGCACTGTATGAGTTGTAATCATGAGATCTTAATGTGTCTTGGATGATTATTTACTCAGGTAATTTTACTTGATGCTTGATATTTGTAATAATTGAGCGAATGAGCGTGTGTGCGTGTGAGGAGGTTGAGATAGAGACAGAGAGACAGAGAGACAGAGAGAAGGGGGGGGGGGGGGGTTGGTTGGAGAGGACCTAATACTTGAAAGAAAAGACTCATAATAAGACTGTTAGGGCGTAAATTTAATAATCATGCAAAAAATTGATGAATGACATGCAGAAATTTACCACAGCGCAATGCAATATAAATGGATAAAAACTGCTCGTAAAACTGAGACTAGAGTAACACTAAATAACGATCACACAAAATGATTGACAAATAATTTATCTAATATCTGTATGGGGAATATTGCGGAATTTGCCAACCCTGGCAGAAAAGATACGTTTTCATATATAAATATATTTCATATATATATAAGCATTATTATCGTTTAACAAAAAAATTTCGCTAATATATGCCTGCCGAGTGTCAGGTCATACATTTTTTTTCATCCAACATTCAATAATTAAAAAATGTAATTTTTCGCCAGGGAAGGTCGATGTTGTTAGTTTATTTTTTTTTTGTTTTTTTTTTTGTTTTTTTAGCTGTATAAGGGCAAGGCTTTTCTTTACTCACCTAAGCCCAATGAGAGTCCGACGTCAAAGCAGTTCCGACAATCGACATTCCCTTTGGTATCGTCTATGGATTGACATTGTTCTACAGGATTCTAGGATTCACAAACCAACTGAACTGTCAAATTGACATTCCTTAAAAGAAATCAAAAACACAAAAGGAAAAAAGAAAACCACGCAACACTGGCCAGTTATTTCGAACAGTTTTTACTAAAAACAGTTTTTAGTTCCGTTAAACAATACTGCAGCAGAATATCTACGTACACAAGACTTTTTATTTTTGTATTTCGTCTTCAATTAGATAGTGCTGACTAAACGTATATCTGGAAACACAGCAACCAACCCAACCAATTAACACTGACAAATTTAGAGGATAAAGTGGAAACACATGGCATACAGAACAAGGCTTCACAAGACATAAATAGGCTCATGCAGCAAAGAAAATCTGTATATTTTAAATTTTATTTACATAATTATTGTACAAACAATTCGAGACTAATCCGTTTAGCAATAAAAATATGGCTTTCTTTTTTTTTCTCTCTCTCTCTCTCTCTCTTTCGATTAAAGTAACGTAACATCAACTTTTAAAAATACGTTCTCCCTTCCTTAGCACAAGGAAGATAGACTCACTCGAAACGTATTTTATACTCAGCGATACATCGGCACAAGAAGATAAATTAAGATAATTTATTGCGATCGTTTCATCGTGACAGGCATCATTGTTCTTTTTAAAGTTCAGTCTTTCTCGAGTAGAAAATATAAACGACTCGTAACGCGCATTTCACAGCAACATCACAACAATATGCATATCGTACCAAAATAATAATAAATATAAAATCTCCACTATATCATTTAATTAATATATAATTATGTGAATTGAGACGTCAGCGTATCTCGCCCGGCTCTAAAAAACTAAGCTGTGCATAGCAGTAGTGCAGGTGCGCATTTGGCAGGAAATGAGATAGTAGGCTCTTGTGAGTTGAAACTACATACATTGCATTCCATTGTAAGCAGTAACATTGCTTCGACGCACGTTCTTCCAAAAT
>JAPYYT010004443.1:0-19562 GCA_030522565.1 Ceratosolen corneri | reverse complement strand
ATATCTCAAGTATGATTAATAGGTGTCTATAAACAGTATTTCTATTATTTTTTATCTTTATTAATATTACCCAATAAGTTAAATTAGCAAATATAAATATATATATTTTATATATATATATGTTGTATAACAGTATTTTTGTAACTACACTTTTATATAGGGAATGGTCGGTATCAATATATCCTATAACATTGATAAGGTATTTATTTTGTTTTGATTTTCATGATTTTCTCATTTCAACTCTTAACCTTATTTATTATTAATGTCGCATAGAGCAAAAATGTTTATTAGATTTATAATTTTTATTTATCAATATTTTCTAAATATCATTTCACAAAACAACCAACAATATGTTTTTATTTAAATATTTGAATTAAATATCTATTATACTTTCTAATTTAAATACGTTATAATGTATTTTAAATTGTCAATTTAATGGGACCGTAAATTGATAAAGTATTACGTAATGTTTTGTGGTACTCTTGCAGAAATATTTTATTTTAAGGTTAATACAGTAGTTGCTATTTCTGCGCAAGTAAATAAATACATCTTTTCTATTAACTATAATAATTTCTCATAAATTTAAAAAAATTTTATACTAATATAATTTATTTATTAATTGCTGATACATTTTAATGTCATTAATAATGATTTTAAGAAAATAATTTCTTTAGATAAATTAATCTTTCAATTAATGTTTCATAATACTTAATTTCTTATTATTATAGTAATTTACAGATTATTATAGTAATAATAAAGTAGAATGTACAGTTTATTAAACAGTAATTTATCATCAATATCAAGAAGTACAAATTTCTCAAACGTTATCAGACATGCACATCATTCGTAAGTTTCATTTATTTTTATTGCAAAACATACTGTGACATTTAATAAACTCAAATAAATAAAAACTTTATATGTGGATTCAAATATTTTTATTAGGTGTATATTTATATTTTAATTTAGAATTTTCAATATGTTCTTGAAGAGTCGTTTTAATAAATACCAATTACAATTTCATAAGTTAATTATCAATTTGGTTTCAGATGTAAGATATTGGTTATTGGTGGTGGCACAGGTGGTTGCACAATGGCAGCAAAATTATCTAAAAAATTTAATAAGACTCCAAACCATGTTATAATTATTGAGCCAAATGAAGTATTATATATTTTGAAAAATCTGTACATAAACAGAATTAATACTAATAATAATCTAATATTTTTACTTAGGAGCATTATTATCAACCATTATTTACATTAATAGGAGGAGGCATTTCAAAATTTGATAACTCTAAAAAATTAATGAAAGATGTTCTGCCTAAGAATACCCAGTGGTTGAAAGATAAGGTTGTATCTTTTGAACCTGCCGAAAATAAAATTAAAACAGCAAATGGAGATACTGTATATTATGATGCAATGATAGTAGCAATGGGCTTGGAATTACATTGGAATAAAGTTAATAGATATACATATAATTATTTCAATTGTTTTTTTTTTCACATAATTCATAAATTAATTTAGTTACCAGGACTAATAGAAAGTTTACAAAATCCAGATGCTCAGGTTTGCTCCATATATGGGCCAAATACGGTAGTAGATGTCTTTGATAAAATAAAGAAAACAAAAGAAGGGAATGCTTTATTTACATTTCCAAATACACCAGTAAAATGTCCTGGGGCTCCTCAAAAAATTGCTTATATATCTGAGAATTATTGGACTGTTGTAAGTATATTTATTTAGAAATTTAGTTTAGTTTTATCAATTATTTACTCTCAATTTTTTGTATTTACCAGAATAAGACAAGGAATAATATTAATGTTATATATAATACAAGTTTACCAGTTATTTTTAGTGTAAAAGAGTATGCTAAAGCACTTTTACAAGTTTGTAATAATCGGAATATTCAAATAAATTTACGTACAAACCTTATTGAAATTAAGCCCAACGAAAGAGAAGCTGTATTTCAAAATTTAGAAAAACCCGAAAATAAGCACATTGTAAAAGTATGACATTCTTATTTTACATATTATATTGCGTAAAAAAAATTTTAATACACTTCTGTTAGTAGTATTCTTTGTTACATGTTACTCCACCAATGGGACCACCGCAAATATTGAAACAACATAAAATATTAACAAATGAAGCAGGATTTCTTGACATCAATCCACAAACATTGCAGCATAATAAGTTTAAAAATATTTATGGTCTTGGTGATTGTACAAGTACACCGAATTCCAAGACAATGGCTGCAATAGGTAAGTTTTACAGAGAATAAAATTTAATATACTCTTGCATTAATTTTGTTTGATTTTTATAGCACCACAAAGTAAAGTTTTATATGCCAATATAATGGCTAATTTATCTGGACAAGAAATGAAAATGGTTTATAATGGTTATTCATCTTGTCCATTAGTAACTGCGCCTGGAAAATGTATTCTTGCTGAATTCGATTATAATTTAACTCCACGTGAAACTTTTCCAATGAACCAGAACAAAGAATTATTTTTTATGTATTTATTAAAGAAATATGCATTTCCATTCATATATTGGAATCTAATGCTCAAGTTAGCTATTCTATTATTAAATAATCAAATTAACACGGGAATGTGATACACAATTAATCATTTTATTTAATTTTCAGTGGTTTTTGGAATGGACCTGAGAGATTTCGAAAAGTTTTTAGTTTCATTAAAAGTAAAACCTATTGAATTATAGAAAAGTAATGAATTGTATAATATTACAGTGTATAACATTTTAGTGTTATGGTGTATTACATATAGTGGTATAGTGTAGTATAAATCGTTATAGTATAATTTGGTACATGTCTATATTTTATTATTATATTTTTATTATATTATTATTTTATTATATTATTTTATTATATTATATATTATTATTATATCTATATTATATTTTTATTACGATACATGTCTATATTTTACATATTGGTTATATACAAAAATACGTTTATATATATTTAATTTTAATATGTACATAATATGAAGTTTTATATAAGCATTTATAAAAATAAAATTTTTTACAATTTTTAATTTTACTTAATACTGTATTTAATTTTTTAAGTTAAGAACTCTTTATTATATGGAATATATAAATTATTATTAATTATATAAATAATACTTTGGTAAAATAAACAATCAAACTTTATATCTAGCACTAAGAAATAAAATATTTGTAAAATTTTACAATATTATGAAACTTGTATCAAATTCATTAGAATTTTTTATTGATAAAATAATTATATTATAATTATATATACAATTTTCAATCCTGATCTAATATACTAAACTTATTATAAAACACTGAAAGTAAAAACTTAAATTAAAAATTTAATGTATTTTTTATTGTCATAACTTCAAAATTATATATACAATAAAATTATGAAATACAATAATCATAAAAATAATACTTTATGTTTATTATTTTTGTTCTTTTTAAACGATATTTTAAAGTAATAAAAAAATGTGTTTTAAGTATTTACGATTTAACGTAAATTAATCCTATATTTCGTTCGCTTCAATCAAACATTCTAAAAATATAAATTAATAAATAGAAATTTCGTTACATGAAGAGTAGACGAAAAATAAATTTTTCTTTATGAATTAAATTTAGAATTAAAATGCACCTAAATAAAATTGTAAACAAAGATTTCGCGCGCAATGCGCGCGCATCACACATACACTAAGAGTCAAGGTGAAATACTTTCTATAAGTAAAATTTGAGTAGGAAAGGGGTGGTTTTTATTAAAAAATTAAGTGATGAAGGAAAATGTGTCTTTTACGGCAAAAAATACAGAGGATACTGGGCAAGAAGGGCCTATTAGATGTATCTTTTTTTCTGAATTTCATCCAACGGCAGGACCCAAAATTATTTGTCAGGTTAGTTTATAATTACTGTTCTCTCTTTACATTGATTTATGGTACAGAACATAATAAATCAAGCAATATTAATTATAATAAAGAACGTTTGCCAGGTCAATTTGTTAAATTGTTTTTTTTTTTGTTTTTTAAATCATTTTTTTTAATGAATCAAACGATATTTAATTTATAAAATAAATTTTTTATTTTAGGTACCAGACAATTTTATATCCAAGGACATATTTGATAATGTTAGTGTATATATTATACCAAAAGCACAACTTCAAAGAAGTACAATAACCGTGTTTGTATTTTTATTATCGGATGAAGTATTCGCGGTTTACGGAGCATTGTAGATGTATTCATACACGAGTTTACGGGAACACGTTAATACAAATACGAAATCCTCCTCCCCCTCCTTCCTTCATTCGTTAATATATTTTAACTCGAATAAAATTTACAATGCTTGGCAATATACATCGCGAACCTTTTATGTTTATTTTTGTTTTTCTTCTTTTGGTTTATCTATATTTTATAATTGATACTATAATACAAATTTTAGGACACTAAAAGATTATAAAATATTAGGATTTCCTACCAAAATTGATAATAAAAAATATGCCAGAAATGCATTTTACTTTAACCTCTGTTTTGTTTGTGATGCTGAAGCAAGGACAGTACATTATGAGCCAGTAGTAAAGAAGATGTCAGACTTTTTGGTAACAAGTTATTATTATTATTATTATTATTATTATTATTATTGCTATTTCTTCATTTATAAATATTATTCTAATATAAACTTGTTTTATATTACAGATGGCATTAGAAATAGAGAACTGTTTCTTATCAGCTTCAGATGATAAGACAAGGCTTTTAGAAATGTTAAAACAAGTAATGCAAGATTTAAATATGCATAAAATGTGTACTCTGACAGGTAATAATAATAATAATGTAGTGTAATTTTTCTTATTTTTTCCAAGATAGTTACTGTAAATTTTTTTAGAAGGAACAATGACATCACATTTGAAAGTTGTAAGATTAGCTCCAGAACCTAAGCCAGTTTTTGACCACCAAGTACCAATTTTTCTTGAAGGACGTGAAGCATTTAGAAGTGATCAATGGGATTTAACAACTCAACAAGTGTTACCTTATATCGATGGCTTTAATCATGTCTCGCGTATAGCAGCAGAAGCTGATGTAGAAAATAATCTGGTTAAAAGTTGCGTGCAAAATCTTGTGTAAGATTTTTCATATTTTTAAAGCATCTAATTATAAGTTTTAAAAACAATTGTCAATATTATAGGTTTAATTAATTATAGATATTATGGAGTAGTTACGCTTATACCAATATTCCAATATAGTAATGTTTATGCTACGACACCAAAATTGAAAGAACTTGCAGAAAATTTACAATTACAAGTACGCTGTGTAGAATATACATCAAAGTCAAGTATGTAAAAAAGTTATACATTTAGAATGAAAAATAAATAAAAATAATGTTTAATAATATTTAATAATAATAATAATAATACCATGTTTAATAATTAATATTACAATCATTTAAAATGACTACAGATTGTATCAGTCATTTCTTTCATAACTATTGACTTTAACATTTTAATTAAAGAATTTTTAATCAATTTATTGTTGGCTGGATAAAAGATAATTAAATAAATTTTGGAATATAACAGCTGAAAAATAAATAACTATTGGAGCTTGGTGTATTCTTATTGATTTAATTACAAAATCTGTTTATTTTAAAGCAATTGAATGGATTTTTGTTAAAATAATTTATGTTTATGAAGTAATAATTTTATTGACAAATATAATTCATATAAATGAAATTTATATTCTATGCTTTTTATGAAATTTGCATGCTTTATATAAATGATATTTATATTATATGCTTTTTATGAAATTTGTATGCTTTGCTTTCTCTCTTATTAAAAGATAATTAAATTCTAAGCTAGTATTGATGTCATATTAATATTGTTTTCAAATATTTTAAAAATTATATGGTATCTCAAAAATTTATAAAATTTTTATATATTCTATAATATCCTTTATAATAAACGAAAATTCATCAACATGTTTTAATTATTATTTTAATTTATCAGCTAGGCAGCCAGCATATTTAAGAGATATCTATCGAATGTATGCTTCAATGACTCATGGAAGTAGTATGAGGGATTTGTGTCAACGATTGAATCCTCAGAATTTAAGAATTAATGAGAGAAAGCTGATACAATTTGGACTAATTGAGGGTTTAATTCGTAGAGTATACAAGGTATTAAAATTAGGAATCTTTCAGTAAAAACCATTATATTTATTATTATTATTATGTAGTTAAAATTGAACACTTGAAATTTAATTTCTAGAACGACTCTGAATTCTAAAGGAAATCTTTCAAGATTATAGTATAAAATTAATTATATAGATTGATTTTTATTTTAATTCAATCGTTCTTATAAATAAAATTTATTAAAATGACTTGTGCCATTTTGTAATATATGAATTTGTATCTACTATTTTGAAACTAAAACATAACGTTTGAAAATGTTATGTATCGGATAAAATATTCTACACATATTTATTACAGAAACTGGTTAGTAGTTTCTGCAAGTAATTATTTCTTTAATGCATAGTATCCGATTCTTTTGCCTGGCGGTTCGAGCGAAGAAGGTCGCAACAATTCGATTTATAAGCATTTTACCGGAGCTTTCAATCTTGATGAAATTTGCTGCAATACTGGACAGTCAGCAGCTCAGATTGAAGAAATTGTTGAGAGAGATCCTAATGTTGTCATGTTATGGAAGTGACGAGTTAATACAATGAAGTAAGTCCTTACCCAATTAGACGATAACACAAATTTGTTACAGACATGTTTTTTATATAAATTTTTCACATTCATTCAATGTTATCGATATTACGCTTTACTTCATTTACGTAGATGCTTGGTACGTTGTTTTCTACCAGCTGCTGATATTTGCGTTCGATAGCTTCTCGAATTCTTCGGTTTCGTAATTCGTTCTCAGCGCGCATTGCCAAACCTTCTTCGTACATTTTTTGACGTGACATTATCTTTTCTTTCTCTTTCTCGTTCACCTATACGATACAAGCGTAAGTTTTATAATTTCTATCACGAATGTTCAATGAAACCTATACTTAATTTATAAGGAGACGCAAGAGATGCATTACCAGTTGGGAAATGAGAATTGCAAAATCAATTAGATCATTAAGGTAGATGATATTTTGTCTGCAATTTTATCTTACGGATTATGAGTGAAAAGCGCTAATTAAATTACTTAGAAGAGAGGGAAATTCGTAGTAAATCGAGTAATTCAGTTATATTAAAAGCGTGTCCCCTTTAGCAGGGTTAAAGAATGATTTTTGAAAAGACAAATAATTACCTGTTTCAAAATCTCGCTTCTGTGCTGGAGAGCATTGTTGCGCTTCTTTTCTCGCTCTTTCTGTTCCCGGCAAACGGCCTCCTTCTGCATCTTCAGTATCTTCTCGAATTCCTGCTTTTCGCGCTCAATTTCTATTGCTTGTATTTGCATTTTGTTGATAATTTGCTGATCTCTGACCAAGCGTAGGTTTTTCTGGTTCTCAGCGAATAGTAGTGCCTTTTCCTTTTCTCGTCGTCGCCATTCCCGTTCAACTTCTTCTTGAATCCTGAGTCTGTTCATATCGTCTAACTGTGCCTGTAAATTTTAAGGTAATAATTACTTTGAGTGACGCATAAATTTAGCTCTTTTAAGTGTTTTTTTATTTTTTTTTTATTAATGGTTAGTGTCTGCACTTGAAGTTCACGACTTTGAGATGTTTGCTCGGCTACTCGATTCTTCTCTCGTTCCTTTCTTAAATTTTCTTGACGAAGCTCCTCAGCTATTTTGGCCTCTCTCTCTGCTTTTTCTCGGTGAAAGTTTTGTATCCTATAGGATAATGCTTTTTATTCTACATTTTCATAATACATTAATTATCAATATACATAAATATATTAGAAAATTTCTTAGAGGTTTAATAGTGCTTTAGATATGTTTAATAATAAAAAGAATAACTTTCATGGTAAATTTTATTTTTCATTTAATTTGTTCATTTTGCATTGTTTTGAAACATATATTTTAATGTAAAGTAATTAAAAAATTATATCATTAAATATTTTTATTTATTCATTATTTTTATAATCTTATTGCTTTATGCATATGATAATAATTACACACATGGGCACGTACGAAAACGCACAATTGAATTGCATTCAATGCTTTCAATATTGACAAAATAGTTTCTTGATTATTTAAAAAGAAATATAAAAAAAATTCAATACAAAACAGAAAGTAATTAGTTTCCTGGTAGACATTACTTTCTTTTATTCAAATTCGTGATTGATAATTTATTTATTATTAAAGCTAATAATTAACGATCACTAATTACGCTTTATTTTTCTAATACATCTTATTTGTCAAAAGTTTTTATTTCTATTTTTAATTTCTTATTATTTATCTATATGCAATAAGGTCAAGCATATAATAGGCTTCATTATTTTCAAGATGGGTTATAATTGTATGTCAATGCAAAAAAAAGGTGAAATCAAATTTGTCCAAAATAAATTTACTTTTTAAATATTTATAAGTATTTGATTTGCATAAAATAATAGTGCTTTGTGTATTCTTTTGTGCCACAAAAATTTCGTTTTTTTGTTTAAATGCATATTAAAGTCTATTCGATTTATAGTAAGTACCCTGATAATAACACTTATCAAACGACGTATCGATAATAGTATATTATTTACATTTGATTATTCGAAGTTGAATTACTTGTGAAAATCAATAGCTCTAGAATACATAGCTGTTTATGCATTCGGGCAACCCGGTGCTTATTTTGCAAGCACGGAATTCGAATTTTTACATTCGTCAACCTGAGCCTAGTCAATGTCGCTACTTTCATAATATTATAATATTTACAAGCCCAAATGCCAACCTTATGTCCATAATGCGGTTCTCCTCTTCCTCCATGGCCTTGATGTGCCTGAGTTGCTCATTGCACTGCGACAGATCGCGTCGCGCTCTCTCCTGTTCCTCCTCCTTTTCCTTTTGCTTCTCAAGCTTTGCTTCCTGCTCGGCGATGCTGTTGATGTTGACGAGACGGGACTCCTCGCGCCTGCGCTCGTACATCAGGAGTCGCTCCCGTTCGTTCGTCTCGATCTGCTTCTTGAGGAATTCAGCAAAATCTTGTCGGGTCTTTATACGTTCAAATGCCTTGAGCTCTTCTGCGCGGATCGCGGACACGCGTTCCTGCTCCATGAGTTCGTTCATGCGCTGCTCCTCGGCCACGTCTTCGCGCTTCAAAAGCTTCTTCTCTGCAACCTGGAAATATTCTCATTTGCTTGAATTATAAAGAATTGGACGATGGAGCGTGTAGATTGCGGCTAGTTAATATTCAACTGGCATTTGGATTTTATGTTACAACGGATAACATTATAAAGTGACCATGCTAATTTAAAATTTAACGGTATCACCGACATTAAATAGACCAATAAAGTCATAATTAAAAATGAGACATTTGATGATGAATTAAGTAATTATGAGGAATTTAAAAGGAACCTTCATAATTTAGCAAAAATTTTATTTATCGTTTTACTACGGGGACTATAAATTAAGCTTTAAGTAGGTTGTCTGAAATAAGTTTCTCTCTTTTACAAATTTTAAAGATTTATTTACTAACCTAAATTTCTTTATTAAATTTAATTAAACACTAACGTAAATTTTGCAATGTATAATCTGCCATATCTTACGGAAATGTCTAACTATATAAATAATACATATTTTGATATATTTCCAAAGAGTAATTGTCGGATAGGAAAATTATACTTATAAAATCAATGCAATGTACAGGATTAAGTACATCAACAATAGTTAAAATCTTTAATTCAATTTTGAAAAATCAAAAGTAAATATGAAGAGATTTTTATTGAATATTGATTTCTATTACGAATTAAAACAAATATGTATATATTTATAGTGTTATATACATTATAGTGTTACCTCAATTATATCTCATAGATTGTAGATAACATGTACAGAAATACCTTATTGAGAAGTGCAACACGTTAGTTCAATTGATATATAAGGCATGTATATTCTTTAGTAATATAATATTTTATTATTATAGTCTTATATTATATATAGTATTTAGAATTATATGTAAATATTCTTCAGTTATTGATTTACTTTATTCTTTTTGAAATTAATATTCATAAATGATTTAGAATTAAATTAATAATTTCTTTATATTACAATAGCAAGCTTGTTAAATAATTTAACAATATTTACGGATCCTTAATTATACTCAGAATGTTTATGTAGCTTTAAGTTTTCTACAAGAAATAGAGTAAATATTTATTTATTGATCAAATTCTAATATTGAACTTTACAGAATCTTATATTATAGATATCTATCCTCATTAGTCGAAAAACAGAAAAATTTAAATTATAAAAATGTTATCGATATAATAGCACAATTTTCATTAAAAATAAATAAATAAACAATTAATATTATATAATATATTTATAAGTATAAATATATTACTTTAATAATTTAAGATATACGAGTATTTTATGAATAAATCCTAGTTTTATATATGGCCAAATTTTTTTCAATCAAAGCTCCTGTTTGAAAAAAATTTTAAAAATAAATTAAGCAAGATTGGTATAAATTCTCATCGAAAATTTGTGTGAATGCTACAAAGTGAACATGTGCTACTTTATTTTTTATGTTGTTGAAGCAACAGTTTTCAGAATTTTGATATAAACTAAGCGGTATGCAACTTGTAAAGAATTTTTTCATCGAATAATGCAATAAAACAAAATTTGATTTTATATTTGGACAATCCCAAAATCGTGTAAGTTTTATAACTATAGCGTTAAAATATCTCAAATTACTGTAATCACACAATTAACTTTTTTTTTTGTTATTACATAAAATTGTACATGTGTATTGTATATCTGTCAATATAATTAAATTTGGTGGGTTTCACGTTATATCTTACCGTGTGTAACCAGCAATTTTCTAAACTTTATTTAATTTATATTAAGACATTATTTTCCATCATATCCTTACTTACATTTAATTAAAAAAATATTTAATACGAGCTAGTATAGTGTTCCTTCACGCATGCATTTAAGATTTTTATATTTTATATTTTTAGATTCGTCAAATTTAATGTTTTAAATTTCATAATTTTAATTTAAATATTTATGTTTGTGAGGAAGTGAAGCAAGTAAAAAAAAAAGATTAGTAGGAAAAAACTATTTGTACAGTAGCTATTTACACACACGAACGATCCGATGTAATAATACGATTAGCATTATCACATATTAGCGTTATACCATATTTATAAATTTATAAACGAAATATATCTTTAAAGTTAATAATTCTTAAGACCCGATAATCTAATTTTTTCTTATTTTTATTAACAAAAGTTATTAACAAAAAAAAAAAAGTTATATTAACATTGTTATTATTTATTAATTTTTAGATGAAATGATACTAAATAATAATTAGTAGCTTTATACAAGTAGTATTTAATGAATAATGCAGTCCTTTATGTCAAAGACGGATCTATAATTCCACTTTAATAAGCGAAATAATTATAATTCAGTAATTAGCCAAATGTACTCACAGTCTTCATAATACTACACAATAATTCATAATACAGATTATAATAATAACCTGCATTACTAATTAAATGTAATCTATACAATAACTAAAAATGAAGGTAAATTAAATTTCACATTGAATTAATAAATAAGCACATTTCTCAGGATACGTATTTCCGAAAATTCACAAAACCTGTTAAAATGTTCAAGTCACCTCAATGAAATAGCCTTAATGAGCATTTATAAAACAGCATTAATTTTTCTTGATAAGCACTGCATAATTCGCGATTAAAGCGATTCATTTTAATAAAAAAAAAATACATTATAAAATGTTGTTACTTGGGGCTATAACCTTCCTTTTACTTCCACACTTTTATGATTACTAGCTCAACACCGCCTAATCATTAAAATGCAAATTCGCTGCACTAGAATAGATTTATGAAATCAGTAGGGGTTAAACCTTTGTACCTGGGCATCCCGTACCGCTCGGCACTTGGTCTCAAGAATGAGTTTGTTGCACTTTTTGACTTGCTCCTCGTCCTCGAGCTCCATGTCGCGTGCTCGTTGCAGCAGATTCATCGTCTGCTTGCGCGCCTCCTCCTCGATGTCGCACAAGCGGCCCTGATTCTCTCGATTCTTCTGCAAATCCATGCGCCGGATCGACTCCTTGCGCGCCATGCACTCCCTTTATTTAAAAATGCAAAGATAGCAAGGCCTTCGATCGATTTGATGTCGAAGCAGTCGTGGTAGTTAAGGTTTATGAACCAGGAGGGAGAAGGGGTGGCCCTTTTGAATGAGCATTATAAGAAAAAGCAATCTTTGGTTAAAAATAAATGGTAATATTAGTTTTGTTTTCTGATCTATTTTTTGTGTTTCGACGTCGGATATACCTTTAATTGGAAGAGGACTCCATATAAGTAAATGATTTTCATTATTAGCAGAAGAGCTCTATCGACCATAAGAATAAACAACTTCATAGGCAAAAGTTTTCTGTATCTACTGTTATAAATATATGGAGCAAAAGATTGCCTTAACTAATATATATATATATATATATATATATATATATGTATAGGAATAAACAAAAATGATAAATTATTTTACGCATCGTACAAGTTTTCTTCTTTTTTAATTGTAATGACAACTTGAATATTAAAAGTAAAACAGTCGCTGGAGTTAAAAGAATATCTATTGTTAGAGCAGTTAATTTAAATGATAGAAGCAAATTTATACTTATATAATTTATTAAATTTATATTCCGAGTTAAAGGTTTTTTTTTAAAGCTTTGAGAATTTTGCGTTACGCACACATAACAACGCAAGTTGAAGAAGCAACAAATTCTCATTTTAATTTCTATTTTTATTGAAAGATCTTGATTCTGTACTTCTAAATTAGTGAATGATAAATAATAATAAAGTGAGTTATACTTTAAGGGACTCATTCAATATTGAAACCATTAATTATTGCATTTCGTTTTCAGTCATAAATAGAATAATTTTATATTGTTTTATTACCGTGGTTTTATTCGCAACATTCTTATATTCTTATATAAAAAGGTAAACGCCAAGATAAATATTTAAACGAATCTATATTCATGTATATTTAGGGAGAAAATGTCTATTTCTTTCTTTCATTCTTGAAACAAAGTAGCTATGAAGTACGATGATAATATATTTGCCGTACGTGTACAATTAAACTTTTACTCGAGTATTATATTAAAGGCTTTCCGTAATTACACGAAGCACAAAGATTTATTTATAAGAATATCAAGAGCTTTTACTTGCTAATTGCTTTTATCTAATTATTATTACAAATTCAATTACTGCTATTATAATTCTCTTTTGTTTTCTTATTACTATTTACAAGGTATAATATATAAGTATATGAAAGTACAAAATAGAAATTTATCGAAAGAATCTTTTAAAGAAATTTATATTACTCAAAATACTATAATTTATTATTGTTGGTTTCTTTTTTAATCTTTTTCTTTTTTTTTAATTTAATTTAATTCTGTGTCTACCCGAAGCAATTAATAATTAATTCCATATTATTTCTTGATAAATATTTTTCTGCGTTTTAAAATATCATCGATTTTTATACATCAATTATTATTGAATTATAACTACACATCAAACTACACTGTATTATTAATGTATAGTACTTTCATTTCATTATTCATTTCCGTACTTTTATAAAAATCGAGGGGGTATCGAGGATTATTTAAATTATTTCATCAAATCCAAGTACCGTATAACTTTAAAAACTTATTTTTAATAAAAAAAACTCGTAAAGGCATTTTAGTTGATATAATGTTCTCATAAGAACATATTCTAAATTTTCGAAACTTTAATATTCGACAATTTTTCTATCAATTTTTAGGTCGAAATTAAGTACGTACTTTAGTCGTGCAGCTTATAACACACTGACAAAAACGAATGGATTTTAACTCTGATTATACTTGGAATTGCGTCAAACCGAAATCATCCAGCCGTTAAGGATTTAAGGGATTAGTTTAATGAAAGTAATTTATATTTAGTCATATTCGACACGCGCCCTTTAGAATTTAGGTAACTGTGCTACTAAATTGAGTGATCGATGATTAAACTGTAAAGTTCAATGTTGTAAAGAAAGATTATAAGACGTGGACTAGCAAATGGCTCCGAATGGCTTGTTGGAAACATTATCAGCAATTATTTATTTATTATAATTACCGCAGAAGACGCTCTTTCTCACGCTCAGCAGCCGCGAGAGCTGCTTCCTTCTCCTGTTTCGTTGGATTATGAGTGCGTTCCAGGAGATGCGTGAATTCTGTATGGGAGATAATTTTCGGATAGGTATTTGGCTCTGCCGACGGTATCAGTAGGCTTCGAAAGCCTTCCTTCTCCATTGCACATCCGATCTAAAATTCATGATTTACAGTCAAAAGCTAGATAGGATAATTTGCTTATAAATTTAATGGTTATAAATTTAATCCAAATTCAATATGATTAAATTGACTTATTTTGGCCAATCAATTTCATTGGCAGCCTCAAATAAAGCCTGTATAATTTTTTGATTAATTCGTCGATACAATTTCGGGCTCTTCTTCTTACGCAAATTCAATGTTAGGCGTATACTAAATTAATTGGTCAGATTATCAAAAGTAATATCAATGAATAAACAAATGCTTTATCTTTGTAACCACAAACATTTGTTTGTAGGAATAATTTTCGACCTGGTTATAGCCTGCTTTATCGTTATAATTAAAAACATAGTTTGAAGCGTGAGCTCCTCACCTCTTTGTCGTCGTATGTGCATCGCTTTAAATGAATAGACTTTTTCTTCAGCACCTGATTACATTCATTTGGCTTGTGAATGGTGTATTCTCTGGGTCGAAATTTGCGCTGCTTCGATGATGAACCCAATTTTCGATCCGATGATTTTGCACTCAAGCAATCCCCTCCGTTTTGTGGCATTTTTTACTAGCATTGGCTGATGTAAACCTCAAGCCAATCTATTAAGAAGAGTATATTTAATAATATAATTGCGAAAGCAACAGCAATAATGTTGTGCTGCGATTTTGAATATTACTTCTGAAATATTATTTTGGATGTTAGTTTATTTTCACAATAGTCAATAATATAAGTAGCGAATAATTCTAAGCTCCCGCCCGATCGATGAAATGTTACTTCATTATTTTAACATTACTCTCAATACAATATAATTTATGCAACATACATCACATACACACCTACGCATATTTGCGCATAAACATATTGCATGTAAGATAAGATTTCATTAATATCGTCTCGAGTTTTTAACGCTAAAAAGGCAAAAGAACATTGTCAGTTGAAATTCACCAAATAGAAATCAAAGCGAACCGACAGAGTATTATTATACGAATCCGAATCCAATAAATGTTTAAGGAGGGAGTAGAAAGGCCGATTCCGACGTAATGTACATGAAGCCGGGACACCTTTGGTTGGCGCTGCGCGTTTTTTTGCGATATTGGGCGGAGGCTTCGCTTTGTTCCTTCCTAACCTCGAGAGATCGGCTTTCAAAAAAAGAAATGCGGTCGCTCATTCGAGCGCGAACTCGCCGTTCAAGCACGAAATGTCAGGAGCGCGGGCACAGGAAAGTTCTCGCACGCGGCGCACGTAATTTCAATAGTCTCAGTGACGCTGACCGCGTTGTCCACGAGCTCAGCGACGGAATGCCGAAGGGTTGGAGGCGCACTACATTATCTCCCCGGGCGCTGAAGACGCAGAGCGCGGTCGTGCCCCGGCGAAGGCTGCCGCGAATGCAATGCCGATTGTCAACTAGATGTGGGCTCCCTTAGGCAGGGGGGGGGCGGGGGGATACCTCACGTCACCCCTCGTTCTCCCCTCGTTTTCTGTTTGTTCGATGTTAATCGAGCGGCGTTGGCGACTAGAGGGGAATCGATCGTCGCCGAAACCGATGTAGCTCGCTCGCTTCCGGCTCACGAGTATTTCATTCTATTAAGCCAATGCGAATTCATAATTAGAGCTCGCGAGGAGAGATCCCCCCTATGTTACTTTATTAAAGAGGATTCCTTCATTTATTTGACCAAATTTGTGATATTTTAAGAGCTCTTTGTATTATTAATCTCGGCTCTGGTTATTGGAATTCCGATCTTTATTTTGCCGTTGATGTAAATTTGTATGTAAATTTTTATTTTTTTGCTTTTCTGTTGACGCAAAATTCAGTTCAGAGAAATGAACAAATTTAACGAGGTATATTCGTATTGTGTATGTTGACTTTAAACACGCTAGTCGACTTCATTGGAAAAATGCGTGATGCATGTAAAGCGGAGAGAGCAACCTGAATATTGCCATCGTTCTTTATTTATCATCGATACGAGACGTCTTCGTCAAACTGTAATCAAAGGGCCCTCCTTGACCCTTCGCTGTTTTCAGAAAGTAAATTAATTTAAGGCCGTGGGAGCGGGGGAGGGAAGCAGTCATGGACGCAATTAAATAAGAAAATCAAATAATACGATACGATTTCTGCCACGAACTGCAATAAAGTTTTATTACCAATGTCGGCAATTGCATATGCAATATTAAATGTTATTATTTATGTATCTTTTGCAATACGTTACGTGACACTAATTCATTCTATTATAATAATGTCGTTTAATAATTAACAAAGTGTAAATATTTTTAAAATAACTTCATTTTGAATATCCGTGTAATTGGCAAGATTTCAATTGCACTGTATTTTTATTTGTATAATAAAATTTGAATCGATCATTTTTTTACAACAGATCTTATTCCCATTTGCAGCAGCCTCGGTCTGCAAGTAATAGAAGGGAATAAATATCTATCCCGCGATTAAGTATGCCCTTTGACGTTTAAGATGTAGCGTTAGTGAAAGGTCACGTAACATGTGCAATTTGAACGATGTCGTAAAATTAAGTACATTTACCATTTCAGCGGCAAGAGATGAGAGGAAAAAGCTCGAACCGACTTTCAGCTTAGGATAATGGTCAGCTTCACCACATTCTGCAGCAGATGAAGATAACGATTGTTCACTCACTTCATACGCCTTGGGCGTATTTGTCGAGTCTCTCTCTCTCTCTCTCTCTCACTCTCACTCTCTCTCTCTCTCTCTCTCACTCTCACTCTCACTCTCACTCTCACTCTCACTCACTCACTCACTCACTCACTCACTCACTCTCATTCATTTTGTTAAGAGAGACCATGATTTAGCCCGTAAGGCGACAACTTCGTAATTTTGTATCACGTACACGGATTTCAAGTCGTTGGCCCGCGTCGTAGATCGCGACCCTTTCTCGAAGATTGCAATCTCCGATTGTTTGACGTTTTTATAACTACAGTGTAATATCAGGTTTCGGAGTTCCTTGTTTCTCTTTCAACGTTATGCCACGATATTATCTGCGGTGCAAGCTTATAGCCACCGCTCACTAACACCTAGCACTTTCTGGATTCGTTTTTATGATTTATTTTTGAAATGAGATGTTTCCTTTCGTTATACATAATGCACGTAATAACGGATGGATGATGAAGTTTTTAGACGTAGTTTTTGTATAAATGATTGCATAGCAATCATTCATATTTTATAAACTCCATTGGTACCAAGTTGTTTCAAGTTAGTGAAACCTATAGAATATCGGTGATATTTCGTGTTATTATTGTCAGCTACTATTTTATAATTCAATATAAAAACAAAAACTTTTTTCATGTCGAATAGAAATTTCCTTCTTGCGACTGTTATAGTAAATGGAAAACTAACTTTTCGGAAGATTGCTTAAGTTACTATAAAGCCAAGCAACGTTATACTTGTTGAACTTTGTTGTAAAAATCGTAGACTATTGTATCAATTTTAAATACAGAATTAGTTAAAAGTCAAATTAATATAAGTTTTTTTATATTTTATTTTTTACTTTTGTATTTAATATAGATTTTTTTTCTTTTTCGAATTATTGAATTAAATTAATTTGCTAGAAAGATTAACAATGAAATGTTTATTCAATAATGAATTTTTGTAGCTAATATGAATGTATTAGTGAGTTTTTAAACTTTCTCAACGATAAAATATATTTTATATAAAATTTAGTAATGTTAATCAAAAAATTACATCTAAATGTTTCCTCGTAATTTAGGTTTATCGAATACTGATATTTACAGTTTTCTGAAAACATGTGACGTTTTATTGTGATATTATAAATGATTGAATACTTATTTAATTTATTAAAATGATTATGTTGATTATTGTAAATATGTAATGTTGAATAAAATGAAAAATTGATTAACTGAAAGTTTTTTATCTACAAACATCATATTTATACCCGCACATCTACGCAAGCACCTCGCTACATGCAAGATGAACAAAATTAGTTTTGTTTGATATTCGAATTAAAATAATTTTTTTATTTATATGAATTTACGAAAATAATAAAAAATAATGCATCCTTATAATTTATAAATGTTCTTGAATTTATGTATATAATATTGAATTGAAAATATTATTATAGAGAAGCATAAAAGAATGAAAATATTTAGTGTTGTATTTTGCAAGTTAATATACCCGGAAACCCTATTCAAAATACATTATAACAAGCTTTCATACGATGAATAAAGATGCATTAATCGGATAGGGTATCGTTAATACCGCCTATTAAGTGAATAACTTAATGATATTGTACTACAGCCATAATAAGGAAATTTGATATAATTGTTAAATAAAAAGAATTTACTGCTTGCAAATTATTAAGCTAGAATTTAATGCGATAAATGATTTTTTTAGATGTTATCAATTATTTGTCTTGCAGCCTCGATACTTATGAACGTATTACCGCATGAAAGAAACCGCGCGAAGCCTTCACATTATTCGGCATTATCAAACAGCCGTTGATTTTTTGACGATAAGTAATACTGTACACATAATGTTAAACTAGCTTTTAAGTGCCAGTATAATACCAGCTATGTCTCCCCCCCCCCTCCCCACCCGACCCCCCCCCCCCCGTCCCTCCTAAACCACCAATCGTTCATTCATTCGCGAGCGACTTTGGATTCATTATATACCCTCCAGTTGTATTATCTCGCTAGTGACGTATGCGCATTGTCAGATTATCAATAAAAATTAATTATTACTAGTTTCAGCTAATAATGGGCCTCCCTTCCCAAGCCCTCGAGCTTACGCGAATAATATGCGGCGTGGCAGACGCTCGCAAGCCGCCGTATTTCAAGGGTTACGTGGCCGTCCGGCATTCGTCGGCCGTTGCTGTGTGCCGCCCAACAGCACTGCACAATGAGCTTACTACATATTTTCCAGGGGCTTTTCGAAGTCGTTCATCCGTGAAAGCTCGGAAGCTCGCCGTCGCTCGGGATTTCTAAGGTTCTCACGACGCCCAATAACATTATCGAAGGGCAGCGACTTGGATGCATGGAATTTATCGTTTCTCAAGTCGGGGCATTATATGAATAATGGCCTAAGTGAGAAACATCGTGGATGTCGATTCCAAGGAGTCTTGTATCAAGCGTTGCATAATAAATTGGCGGTTACTG
>JAPYYT010004441.1:0-10163 GCA_030522565.1 Ceratosolen corneri | reverse complement strand
CAATCGTAAGTTACTTTTAAGTCTAGTTTTTAATATTTATACTCCTTTGTGAAAGAAATTTTAATTTTTGTATTATGGATTAAAAATAAAAGTATTTCAAATCACTTACTTGTCCAAATAATCCTCCCTCTGGCCTCTGCAATAAATTTGATAACTGACATCTAACGACTAGGTGACAATCGTCCATAACAGTATTAAAATAGCGTCTGGTAGGTAAAAGAGCTTCCAAGTCTATCATTAATTCTAAAAATCGCTCGCTATAGTGAACTTTATCTGGATTCACGAGTCCTAGACGTAATTTATAAATGTAAATAATCATTTCAGTTCGTTAGATGCTTAATATTACTTTTCTAATTACTTAATTATTATATTAATGATAAAATCGCTTGATAGTCTGCTCCATTCAAATTGTATTTCAATTTATTCATCTATGTAAGTTAAGTTATCCACTTAATTAGTCTGTATCAATTTTATTAATGTCAGACAAATGCACGTAATGCATGCCTAATTAGAATTTAATAATGAAATTTAAGACATTTGGTCGATGCAAGATATGTATAAATCACCAAACAAAATGAATGGATGCATTTTAAAGAAAAATTTACCTTCCAATGATATAGTCTCTAAAATTGTCATGAACTTGATCATCAATCTGTGTAAAAATTTGCGCTCCCATTCCAACTTATCTTTATCCTCTGGTTTCTCTTTCTTTAAAATTGCTCTCCAGTGCTTTTTCCACTTTGGGTACTTTTTGAATTCAAGGTCTCTCCTACCTTGTTGTAGAGAGATCCATATCGATAGCGATACGAGTCTTCTAACTTGTTCCCTTACAAGAGCGACTTCCATGGAATTAAAACAATGATTTAAAAAGACGATCAAAGCCGTCTGTTCTCTTAAATCGTAATCGTGCATACTTTCTTCGAGACAAGTTTCTAAGACATGTTGAAAGAAACCTGGAAATTGGTTTGGCAGTTTCTCAAATGCTTCCCAAACTTGCACCCGCTCGCGAAATTTCTCATTTACCATGACAACAATGGACATACTGTGTGCTCTTGTGGCGGTCTGAGCATTGTAATTAGGCCAAAGATACTTTTCTAAATATTGACTAAACTCGAGCATCATTATGCGTCGTATAGAAAATTTCGATACACATATTTCTTCAACGTAAATGTCATCGACTATTTGAGCGCTAAACGGAAGATGTGAATCAGAAGTGTGTGGCGCCCAATACTTATTTGCGAGCTAAAACACATAAACATATATTATTTTAATTTACGGAACAGTTGCAATTGATGAGAGTTTAAGGTATAAAATTATGCTTGAAAGATAATAGAGATTATTACCTGCGTTATCCTATCCGCATTGATTTGTTCGACGGTCGGAGCTGGATTATTAATCTTTATGGGTGGCAATACTTGAGTCTCCATTCTAATGTTTCAAAGTTACTAACTAAAACTGAATTCAAAGACTCCACCAGCTTAATAGCATATTAAACAACGTGTGATTCCTTCCTTGCGAAGCTATTGAAAACCTAACCTATTATTTCAGATAAACATTTTCAAATGATTAGAAACAATCTCTGTTCAATTAAATTGCGAATTTAGAGCGGCTTCGTCACTTTAGCATCGAACTTTCGCCAATTATAATGATAATTGTATAAATTATTGAAATAGCGAAGCAATAAATGCCGACTCTTTTGCGAATGCTTGGACGAGTATTGGAATCTTACTCTTAAAAATACCGATCCTTAAAGAATCCTAAATATTTACACTTTATCCTCTCAATAATACGTGCACTCTTGTTATATTTTTGAACAGCAAATGTTAATCCAATCGAAATATATAGTTATTTCTCTACAAATTCTGTAGGGATAATGTTTGGTACGCACGTTTGGCAAGCACAACAATTGTTATTGCATGGCTTTAATGTCTGTTGACTTGAAGAAGGCGCTGAATTTTGAACGTAAAGCGCCTAATAACAATCAATGATTGGTTTGGTTGCGATTGTCGAGTTATTTGAGAGCAGAGGTCGTCAATTCTTTTACATTATTTTCTTGAAAAAATTGAAGATCCTTTGAATAATGGAGCTTCGATGCTACTCGCAGCCACTTATCTAACAACAACTGCCTTTACATAAAAAGTATTAGAAAAATGTGCTCAATGCTTGGAAGGTGCTCTTGGTTAATTTAAAGACGCGAGTGCTTTTAGCAATTTTTGTTTGCGTTTCGTATAGTTCGAATGCAGAAAAGGAAACTTTTTAAGATGCAACTTTTGTGTTTTCTGGCCATGCAATTACGACGCTGCAAATACATAAATAAGGAATAATGCCAAGTTGTCTTTTTTTGATAAGAATATATAATAGTACATTGGCTTATTAGCTGAGCGAGAGTAATTAACTGACTTTATATTTTTCTCTCTTAAATCTTTAATTACAGTTTGTATTTTTTTAATGCTTATTATTAAACGTGAAGCGATTGTACTCGAGGTGCTTTAAAGTCATAAATCGTTGACAATTTGCTTTGCAAGCACATTTAAAAGTAAACACCGGCTCCAAGCAGCTGCAAATCTTTCCAATTCCGTATGTCTCTTTGGAGCGCGGATAAATCGCCATCGGAGAAATCATCCGTCCACTCAATTTTCGAATCCAAGCAGAACTGACACACTAAACGTCACGGAGCTCCAGCTTACGCGAAATATGCCTGCGGGCTCGCAAAAGATATGGGGATTCGAAAAAGCGCAGGCACAACTCACCGAATGCAATGGTGGATGAGCCCATAGACTGCTACTATGATAATAAATGCAAAGAAATATGCCGAGAAATACACACGATATGCGGTGGTGATAAATGCTGGCTCTGCCGGTGACCACCTAACCTTACATAAATGTTGTCTTACGCTAGGTGGAAAAATGGTAGCAGTGTCAGTCAGTTTCAGGGAGAGAGTGAATTGTACGGGATTTTTTGTGGATCTTCTTCTCCATTATCATCGCAGGCCTGCAGTGATGGACTGCAGCGAAGTGTCGGTATTTTAAAGCTTGGACGATTGAATGAGTTTTGCTTGGGGAATAGCTTGTCTTGGCATTGGTGAGTAACATTTGCGAATTATTTCTGTCGTGTTTTGTTTTCGTTACTTGCTTGAGAGAGTATGCCTGCATTACCTTTAGCGAGTTCACGCGTCCGAGCCCCATTATGCACTAGACGTGCATTATGATTGCATTGCGTGACAAAATTTACAATCACCTCTCGCTGGCATTGGATTCTCGTATACTAATAATTCTTGTAAGGGTATAAACAGCATTTAGGCCAAAATGGAATAAAGATAATTAACGTCTTTGCACGAGCAAGTGCTATGGAAATTCGCTACTCGTATGTGCTGGTGTCCGAAATAAAAAAAAAAAAAAAAAAAAAAAAAAAATCAATAGCAATGATTATTTAGCTGCTTTTGTCCGTTTTCGTTACCAAATATTAAGCTTACTTTTTACAGGCAGCACGATTATTATTATAATAGTAGAATGTTAATATAGGTAATGACAAGAAATTTTCTCATTAACAGGAAAATTGTAAATTATATATAAGAGTATGGAAATTTCAAAAAGAGCTAGAATGGAATACGACGATGTACCATTAGACTTAAGTACAAAGAAAACTCCAGCGAGCGAGCATAAAAGAGAAGAGACAGAATTACTGCGCTCAAACAAACTTAATGACAGTGACATTTTCGTGGTCCCTAAAGTCCCACCTCAAATAATTAGCATTTCCGACAGAGTTTTAGCTTCCGAGTGCGCACTCTCCCAGAAACTAAGATATATCAATTTTAACTTCCCTGTCGAATACGTATACAATCCTATTGAGTATGCATTTCAAGTTCACGCAATGTACGTAACTAAGTATTGTCGTTCAACGAAAAAAATTCTATTTCTTGGTATGAATCCTGGTCCGTGGGGTATGTCCCAAACAGGGGTACCGTTTGGTGAAGTAAATATTGTGAGAGACTGGTTAAAGATCAGTGGTAACATTGGTAAACCGATTCGAGAGCAAGCTGATAGACTAATAACAGGGTTTAATTGTACACGTAGTGAAATTAGTGGACGAAGATTTTGGAATCTATTTCGAGAATTATGTCACGAAGATCCTGAAAAATTTTTTAGACATGCATTCTTGCACAATTACTGCCCAATTGCTTTGATGGATGCTGGAGGTCGAAACATCACTCCCGCAGAATTAAAGGCAATATATTTAATGATTGATTGTAAATCTTTGATTAATCAATTGTCCTTGTTTCTAGGGTCCCGAACAGTATACCTTATACGCAGCTTGCGACGAAACTCTAATAGCTGTGTTAAAGTTACTTAAGGTCGAAATTATTTTGGGTGTCGGAAGGTTCGCCGAGAAAAGAGCTCAAACTGTAGTAAAAACAACGGGTCTTCCTATAAAGGTTGTATGTGACTTATTAAATAGAATACAAATAATACTATAAATTAACAATACAAATTAAGAAAGCGCCAACAATAACAATAATAATAGTAATAGCAATAATGACAATAATGACAATAATAATAATAATGTGACTTTTAAATTGAAGGTATTGTGTATTCCTCATCCAAGTCCAAGATCAGTGGGAAATGAAAATTGGAACGAGAAAGCTAAGCTCAAACTTAGAGAGTATAACTTGATGGAATACTTTTCAAATTAATCATATTCCTTCTATTTACACACAAGATAAATATTACAATTTCTGAGTATTTTTATTCAAAGAGATCTCGTTTTTTAGTTTTAATATTGATATTTGTAGAAAGTATAAGTTACTTTATCATATTTGTTATAACGTTTTTTTTTTTACATTTTATGTGAATGTAAGTTTGAAGATGAATGTTGTTGAATGGATGGACAAAGCTTTAGAGAAGGCAGAGGAATCATTAAAGAAGGGTGAAGTTCCTGTCGGTTGTTTATTTGTATATGAGAATAAAATTATTGCGACTGGTAGTAATACGGTAAATGAGACTCGAAATGCCACTCGCCATGCCGAGTTAAATTGTATTGATGATGTACTAGTCTACTGCCAGGAAAACAATTATAATTATAAGGAAATTTTTAAAAACATAGACGTTGTAGTGACTGTAGAGCCATGCATAATGTGTGCTGCAGCACTTCAGCAGCTACAAATTCGTAGTATAATATATGGCTGTGCCAACGATAGATTTGGAGGTTGTAAGAGCGTTTTTGAAGTATCTAAAGTTTACGAAACGAAAATAAATGTAGTAGGTAATGTTAAAGGAAACGAAGCAATGCAATTACTTAAAGACTTTTATAAAGGTACGAATCCGAATGCACCAGAAGCAAAGAAAGGGCGCAAGAAGAAAGTGGACAATAACGAATAGTAATTTGTTAAAAGAGCATAAGTTGAAGTGAAAAAAATTTGTTTTACAAATTTAACATAGTACGAATATACATGAGTTGTGATTAAATAATAAGAAATGTTTCATGTTATATTTACAGTTAAATTAGCCAATTACTATTACTAGGGAATAATGTAATATATATATATATATATATATATATATATATATTATAATTATTTATAATTTTTATATATGCTACTTTAACAAATTAAAATTCAGGAATAGTACTGTTGAAAGAGTCCAAACTATTTCTTCTTAATATATTGTTGCTTGCAATATCTTTATTATATAAATGTAATTGAACTATATAAGACTTTTTATCTTTAGTTATAATTATTTTTTAATTTTATATTTCATGAAAATTTTATAATGTTTCGATGTACATACATTATGTAAATTGAATAATAAATCAAGTTATATTTACAATTTTAATGTAAAATCTGTGAAGGCTTTTACATTAGCTTCTTAGTAAATACTAAAGTGATATTAACTGTCTTATGCACTTCTTTCTTTCGAATAATTAAATTTTCAAAGTAATTAGGTTTTTCTGACTAGCTTCAGAAGTGTATGGAAGAAACTGTTATTAAATGTAGACCTTATATTGTGTTAGAAACAAAGAAGTTTCTAAGATGATATATAATATCTATCGAGCTATAAATTTCTAGTCTGTAATCATCGCACAACTGTTTCTATGATAAATCAAGAACACCAATTCGTCATTAATTATCTGAGCATGTTTCCAATCATTTTATAACATAAATGAAATTAAATTGTCAATAAATTATAGAATTACTTTATTTATCCTTAATGCCTCATACTGTTGCGTTCAAGGAAAGTATTATACCTCGAAAATCGTGGGTGTCATGTTATGTTAATTACATTTTTTAATATAAAATTAAGATACCGAAGCATTTTCTCGAATTAGAATAGTTACGAAAATACTTATGTAATTTACATGTGCTATTTAAAAAATTATAAAATTTTATATAAAAACGAATGTTTTTATTTAATGATATATAAGAAACCAAATATATATATATATATATATATTATATATATAAATATGTACACACGTTATTATACATTTAAACATTAATGATTTTAAAATTATAAGATAATTGACAGTCTTAAAATTTCAAAAATTATTTAAAACAATTAAAAGTATTAGATTATCAAAACAAACATTTATTTTGTACAAAAAATATATATTCAAAATTACAATGTACATATGGAATTATTCATGATAAATCTTTAAAAAAGATATAATTGGATATTTTCAAGTAATCTTCACATTAAAATATATTTTATACATTTTATATATAAATATTTCTTTAACAACAAAATTTCTTTTTGTTCTTACTATTAATTGTGCTTGTTATATTAATATTTTCTACTTAAAGATAACTGCTTGTGTGGCTTAAAAATACGAAAGCTTATGATGATGACAACTTATCATGATTTGTATATTTTTTAAACTAAACGAATAAATTAATTTGATGCTGAATAATAATTAAAGATATACAAAAACAGTTTTTGACACATCATTGCACATATAATAAAATTACACAAGCCACTCTCTATGTACTTCAACTTTATTTACACCACGTTGGATCGAGCTCGCATTTTCCTTGATACCATCGAATTAATAACTGATTCTTCAAGGAATAATCCTTCAAAGTCATATTTTGCGTCTGTTAAACAAAAAAAATATATCTTTCAATTTTATCGAATATTAACGCTAAATCGGGAAAAGAAAATAAACGTAATTTATTTACTATGGGTGGTGGAAAAATTCTCAAGTAATCCATTTTATTATGATGCTCCCAATAACTTTGCGACAACGTATGCCTTATTTCTTCGGTGAAACAGGGTCGGCATAATTGACATTCTATTCTAAAACAATCGTCGCACTTGGAGCAAACTTCCGGCAAAACAACCAAATTTTTATCAGCCACTATCATATCTTCTTCAGAATTTCTGAAAAATGTATATAATATCATTACGAAATGTTCGTCCTGTGTGTTTATTTATTCGCTAATTGATAAATGATAAAAATTAATTTTTATAAATAAATGTAAAAACGTTTAATTTATGTATGTATGCAGCTTTATTGTTAAAAATGAGGAAAATTGAATTGACGGCTAGCGATTGGGAGTGGCACTTACCTTACTTTTAGAGAATCTTTTCGCACGCGCTGCCCAACTCCTATTAAAGCAAATAAATTGTACAGAACTTGCTCGTACAACAGTTGATTGGGTGGATAATGGGCGGAAGATAAATTCGGCGACATATTCGCTTCCATCATAAATACATTCAGATGTTCATCGATCATGAAATCGAATCTGACCAATTCAAAGAAATTTGTACGTCCTTTAAAACGCTTGAGAATTTGCCGAATTTGATACTCCTTTTGGAGAATGACACTCGTGATTGCCTCGAAACAATTATCCCACATCTTTTGAGGATCCTTCCCTCGCGAACGAACGTAAGAGTCAAAGGACTCCTTCATGGAAAATCCCAGATTTTTATAGTAATTTCTAAGCGAAGGCACATTCCAGATGGGCAAGTAATCATCGCCCACCACGTACTTATCGATCACGTCTGGATCGAGAGGGTAGTATTTAACTGGACAAAAACGAAATAATATATCGCCTTTATAGGCATATATTCGCAATGGATCGATAGAGCTTATGGCAGTGTAGATACCAATATCGAATTTGTATCCGTCAACCAGAAAAGGATTCTCAATGAATTCTTGAACAAACGAGCCGTCTGCCGTCAAATTTAAATCTTGTATTTTCTGTATCTTTATACCTCTGTGCGCGTTCGATTTTTGCACAAAAATCTTATCCGGATACTCTTTCAAGTATTGCAATAGATCGTTTTGATTTTCTGGAATTTTGAAGGCTCTCGGAAGAAATTTCCCTTCCGTCGTCGACAGATCGACTTTGTTAGTGATGTAGCCGCATCCAGGGAAGTGATTGACTTTTTGATGAGTTTTTAAATTACTTAAGGAGGAGTACAGTGTCCTGAATGGATAGTCGTGTGCCCAAAGTAAATCCCAGTCGGATTCATTATTTCCCCGTTTAAATCCAAGTCTATCCAGTACGGCGAATACGTGTTTCAAATAGCCGGAACTCGGCTCCTTGGCATACACCCAGTAAGTTGGTCGTTTTTCCTTTGTGCTGACTTCCTTCACTTGGATCTTTATCAAATTGGACTGATAATGTAGAAATAAGAAGAAGAGCGTATAGAGAAATGCGGGCGCGACTATTGCGAAGAAAAAGATCTTTGCCAATACTTTGACTTTGGTGTCGAGAACCTTTGCTTTTAAGCCGCCATCGCTCTAAAATCCAAAGCAAATTTACAATTACAATAATTAATAACAACAACAACAACAACAATATTAATGTTACGATAACATCGACAGTAACATTACGTTGGTAATTATAGTGTTAATTTTTTATTAAATAAAAATTTTATTACTTAACGATTATTTTATTCGTAAGATTATTTTAAAGAGCCGCAACAGGTTTTTTTTTATCTCTATATTTATTTTATACAATTTCAAAGTTCTTATACTTTGAATACTCTCAATTTCTATAGAATGTAGAAAAGGCGTTGAATATTAATTCAAACATAAATTAAATTATATGGCTTTAAATATCGTGGCATGCATCGATTAGCCATACTATATCGATTAACTGTACTCTAAGTTAAAAGTTAAGTTTCGGGAAAATCACACGTAAAAATTCCAGTCGAATAAAATCCAACGAACTCTCAACCTCATTGAAATATTTTCTTTTCTCTCTAGTAAATTTACGCGCAGCTTCAAAATAATTATAATTATTAAATCTTACTTCACCTACACATTCGTGCTTTTCAAATTATTCGGCCATTTTGAATTCGCCATTTTAAATTTTAAATTTACATTATGGATTTGCATGCATGCCGCATCGCAAAACCCATAGACAAAACACAACACACAACACGATTGCCAACCAACATATTTAAAGCCATAAACGTAAATAGGCCTCCCATAAGCACGACAACCTGCCAAATACAATTATAAACAGCAATGCCGCCTCACACACGCGCGCCTACTATCATCATTCCCCAAATTACCATCGCGACTGACTTATTTACCAAGTAACCATACCTTTCTCCCGTTCGCATTGCTCCGCTCCTCTTTCATTGTCAATCCTCAAGCAACTACGAGGCAGGAAGCTTTTATCCTACTGCTCATTCCAATCGGTCTGCTCTCTTCCTTCCGATGGCATCGCGTTATACGCGTGCTTCAAATTATATACCCTACATTGCGTCCACTGTGCCGGAGTTGAGAAAAAAGTACCGTTGCACGCTTCATCCCCGCCCCACGTTGCTTCTTCTTCCTGTTTTATACGAGGAAGAAAACCTGTTTCCCCACCAAGCTCCTTGCCAGCTTGGTATAACCCTGGACTTGTGGCTCGCTCCGACGAGGAAGAAAACCTGTTTCCCCACCAAGCTCCTTGCCAGCTTGGTATAACCCTGGACTTGTGGCTCGCTCCGACCAACAATAACCTTTAAACTTACCACAGCACTGCGTACGAGCATATACATGTCTTTATATATATGTATACGCGGTCGTCTCGTGATGCCTCGGTAAAAGTACTTGCTAATTTTAAGGGAATGTTTCGTTTATCAACAAATTCCAAAAGATTAGTATTCGTGTCTCTGATATGTGTGTTCTACGAAGTGATTTCTTTGCTTATTGAGATCCGAGTTGAA
>JAPYYT010004437.1:0-10144 GCA_030522565.1 Ceratosolen corneri | reverse complement strand
GCCATCTGGCAATCATAAATATAAAAACATTCTAAGCAAAATAGTAAAGAAACAATATTATTTGGGGGTCCTCCTTTTTCTATTCGGTTCTCGAACAACCAATAATAATATATATCCCTAATATCTATCATCAAATTCGATATTATTTTATGCTCTGTAAAATATTTTCCATTCACATATTTTAATTATAGAATTTAAAATGTACATTAAATAATAAAGTTATATCAATAAGTAGAAGAAATAAAAAAAATACATATGTATTTGAAGAATTAATAATTTAGTTATAAAAATAAAAATAGTAAAGTATTAAATCATTATAATAAATATAATAAATTAATCAATAAATGAAATGCAATTTGTTTGAGAAAAAAATTTTTTTTACTTTGTTTATTTCAAACCTTAATTTTTTTTCTATCATTTATTTTAGTTTAAAAAATTTATTTTCAATTACAATTTGTTTATAAGAAAAGTGTTCGAGATTCTGGTAGTTTCTCAACCATTGATACTACCTTTTTATTTGTAAATTCTTTTCGAAATATTCAATATGTTTATGAATGCCAAATGTGTCCAAAAAGCCTACGAATATAATCAGAAAGTACATCGAGTATTCACTTCTCTCATTTATGACCATTTTACGACCGTGTTTACTCGGACTGCGCCTCCACTTTTCGATAGTGATCCATATAATCATCACGTATCTTACCTACGAGCCTAGTAAAAACAACGGACAAAACCTTCTACGAATAATAGTATAATTGCCAAACAACCACACCAGCCACGGCCCGACGTCCTGAAGCGCAGTCACCATCACCGCCGGCACTTTGCCCTTCCCTTTTAAAAAGGTGTTGACACTTTTCAGCTAGGACTTCAATGACAATAGAAAATTAGTTTTCATACAATCAACAAAACTTTCTACTCTTAAATAATTCTAAGATAAACACTCCTACTCAAGGATCGGTGCTAAGACATCAAAACTAAACAGCACGCTCGCTGTGTTTTAAAATTCTCCTAGAGATCACGCTCTCTAACAGTCTCCAATTGAAAATTATATTTGTCCTACAATCAAATACGAGTTCCTCAAATATAATAAGCGCCGCATCAACATAAACCCAACTGCCGCTTCTTCCTAACTGGGCCGACTCCTTAAAGCTGCATACACTGCTAACTTGGACCAGCAAACCAAGGAAGGTAAAAGGGGTAAAAAGCAAAATTAACGCAAGTAGCGATAAATACACATGTACTACTGGGCAACGGCTGTCAGGCGTTCAACATATAATTAAACGTGACACTTTAACAGCCTGTTCCAGATTCCCAGTAACTAATTAAATAAACAATAAGACTAACAGGACTAGTCACCAACATAACTTCAAAAAAAGTAAAGGGCAATAAACCCATCTACGATTAAAACCAATTATTAGACTAGAATAAATAATTCAGTAAATGATTAATAGAACCAATCCAAGCTTAGCGATATTCAATTTACGCCTAAATATTGAGATGGTAAGGAATATATAACTCAAGACTAATATCGTATTATATTTTTCATACTTTTTCAATAAACACCGTTTACAGTATTACATTCGACTTTTGTGACTTCATTTCTTTCTATCCTGCTATTCCTCCTCTTCCGATATCGGCCTCTTCCTCATACCATTCTAAGAGAGTTCAGTATCAGGTAAGTTCCCGAACAAAAAGTAATTAAAAATTATTATTATTATATAGATAATACATAAACTAAACTTTATTATATACGTGTATTGTATAACCCGTAAAATAATTTATTCTTGAATTTATATTTTTTCTATAAAAATCATCAACATACTTGAATTTATATTTTTTCTATAAAAATCATTTCAACAAAGCAAGGTAAAAATATCAAAATTTATGTATTATTACAATAACGATTATTATTTTAACTTATTTTAAAGAAATGTAAGCTTTATAATTTATTGTATGAAAATTTTAAATTATATTTTATTTAATTGTAACCTATCTGCTTCTTGTATTCTATTTGTTAATATTCTGAGTATGTTGAAACGTAAACAAGTAAATATTCATGAATAGTAATGAGTAGAATACAGCTTTTAAATTAAGTAAATAATTATTATACAATATGAAAGAACATTGAATGAGTTATGCAAACCTTTAATTTCTGCATGGGAGGTTTGGTCGGGTCGAAAACAGGCAATTTCCCTCTGTTCTCCAATAAAGAAATGTATATTGACATATTCATTGTTGACGTCGTTACCTGAAATGGTGTCATTGTTAACCTCGTGCTCGTCCATGGCCTGGAAACCCAATGGGAATTACAACTGTTTATCTTCCTACTTTTTGCTTCTACTATTGGGATGTTGTTAATATTTCGAGTTGATACAATATCATGCTCCTCCCACTTGAATACATTCATCCTTGCATTTTTGTCTCTTTGATTAATTCTGTCGATGCTATCTTCCTCCTTTGTATTAGTCTCCTTGGTACTTTTCTCATCAATAGATGCACCACAACTATCCAGACTTGTTTCCAGTATATGCTAATAATTAACGTTTCAACGGAGTTCAAAGTCAAAGTTTCTAATTGAGTATTCGACTCTCTCTCATGATCCATTCTGCACTATAATATAAGAATTAATTTTAATATTTATTTTTAATAATATTTTAATAATATTTTATTTTAATAATATTTTTATTTTTACTCAAACACATTCGCGAATTTAAATTTATTTGTATACATTTTTCTTCTAAATGTAGAATTGACATTAGTCTAATAATTGAAATGTGCCAACAAACAAGTATGATATACTCAGGATATTACATACTCATTCATTTATTGAAGAAGCATCAAATAAATATCATATTTCATTTGTGTTTAGTTTTTAAACAAGTAAAATTAAATATTTCAATAGTTAAATATAATTATGTATTTTTATTAATTTAATGTCTTGAATTCTTTCCCGAATTGTAGAAAGACCAATCAGTGTCTTTATTTAGTTTATATTTCTTATAAATAATAAATTGTTTCTGTTTATTGATATATATATATTTATTCTGCATAATAGAATTTAGAATTTAGAAAAATTATGCTTTTACATAACCATGTCTTAAAATAATTTACCTTCCTCGTAACTAAAAGTACTAAAATTTCAAGTTTTAATGAATTCGATTATGTTATTATAAATGAATTTGAAAATGCTGAATAAAGCTGCTTTATTGGAGACATTTAATAATTAAATTGTTAATACTTTCAATTTATTATTAATTAATGCTCATGCAGTAAATTATTTATACTATAATATTAAGCTTCAACTAATAATTAATTAATAAACAAAATATTAACTACGAATTTTTAAAAATATTTATAAAAGAATAATTTTTTCTCTTTCAAATTTTTTAAAATATATTTGAAATAAATATGATGGAAATTATTTATTTGTAGTTCATATATTTATTTTATAAATATTTTGTGTCACATAATTACTATGAATTATAAGGTTAAATAATATTTTCAATTGTAAATGTTTTGATTAATAATTACCTGAAAAATTGTATAAATACTAATTGTATTTGTTATTGTATATGGTTGATTATTGTTAACTTATTTGAAGTGTACTTTTTTAAGTATTATTGATAATTTAAATTTCTACTATTTTTATTGTGTTCAAGATTTCGTACAACGTGCGAACCGCTCATGATAATACCTTATTGTTCGGAATTTAGATACAAGTTTTAATATGTTTATGATTGTCAGATGTTGGCCAAAAGTCTTCGACTCGTACGAAAATTCCCGAATCTCGTCTTATGGTCACGTACCGACCGATATTTACACCCTTTGTCTCAGGTCAGACTTACTCATGTTCCATTGTCAGACAGATTAATATCATATGTATTAAGGATTATAAAACTATCGAGTGCACTGCTAAATCCACACAGTTTCGTCGCGCATGTCCTGCAGGAAAACTCGGTCAAAACCCGAGCGAAACCAGGAAAAACCCAAGAACTACATCTAGTTTATTGAACAGCTGTGACTGTCAGTGCAACCTTTTAATAGTAAAATAATTACTTGTTCTTCTAAGCCCTGCTCAGTGTCCGTTTTTCATAAATTGAATTTACCAATCGGTTAAATTTCGAACAGTTTTATTACATCAACTGAATTTATACTTTATTATTTGATAGTATTATTAATATATAATTTACGTATAAAATAAAGAAAATTCAAATGTCTTGAGATGATTTGGGTCAAAATAATTTTGTCTAAACCAAAACTATTTCTATAATGCCGTCTGTAATCATTTAATACTTTACTGATTGCTTTATCCGATACAAAAAATTTTATGGATATATCCGATACAAAGATATTATAACGAAGACAATGCAGTTCTATTTCTTATAGAATGAAATCCGCAACATTCCTAGCAATCTGGACACAACTTCAACTAATTAAAGATGAAGGAGAAAAGTATTCTTTAGCAATACCACCGGTAACTCAAAGATGATATGTTGATGACATTGATAGATGTGCAAATATTCCACAGCAATTAAGTGAAATTGCTATTCAACTTCGTAACTTGTGCATGGCGGGTGGTTTTTCACCTTCGAAATGACACTCCACTCACATTGTCGTATTAAAGGCATTAGATACGACCAGCCAAGAGGGTTTAGGTCTATCGTTCGCCGATTGTGGAATCCACATATTAGGATTGAAATGGTTGCCTCTGGAAGATGTATTTATTTTTACAAGTAAGATGTCAATACCCCAGAATAAATGTACAAAGAGAACAATTTTGTCTGAAATTACAAGTGTTTGATCAATTGGCTTTTGTTTCCCTATAATAATGAACGCAACTATTTTGTTACTGTTCGAGATTCCGTTCGTCACGCTGAACGCACTTAGACCTGCATTATGTATTTCGGTAGCCAGTAAATGGATCAGAGCTAAACAAGGTAAGTAGGGATTAAAGTATAGGCTACTGAACGACGGCGTTCAATCCCTAACTAAACGTCGCATGGATTATCAACCTGCATTACGCATACCCAGTAAGTAGCAACAAACAATAGGACTAATAGGCCCAAAGGCCAACATAATTACAAGGTAAGTAATGCAAGTAAAACTCATTAAACATTAACACTGTATTAACCTACAATAAATTACACGCATCACATATAATTGAATAGAATCATTCTGTTCGAGATTCCGTTCGACATCGGGACTCTCTCAGTGAATATTTCTTTATTTAGGAACTATGTCCAGTGCCAATGTATTATAATCGACAAAATCATGTAAATACTAATCTCATTTATATATCATAACCGAAAGCAAGAACTCATGTATATTAAATTTATAAGAACGTTGATTACTGAATTTCTGACCTCCACTTCTTTCCCCCTCGAAACTCTCCTTACAAATAAAAATTTCCTTATTTAAGCCAACCTATCATATTTAAGAGATAATGGGAAATTACTATCTGCATTTAACCCCCCTCGCCACAAAAATGGAAGATGAATCTGCAACATAAATACGACCGCAGGGACGATGCGGCAATTACTTCTGATTACGACTTGACCTAGATAACTAGCTAGTCATATCTCCACACAAGACTGCAGTGCGCCCGCCCCCGTGAACCCCTCATCTCACAAGTGACGATAGTTGTTGTTACATTAAGTATATGCCTAATTAGACGCGGCCCCCGTTACGGAAGCATCATTGCCATTACCCAGGCATTTCCATAATCGTGTAAATATATATAAATCTTTACTATTTATTATTTCCACGTATTCAACCTGCCCTAATAATACATGCAATCAATTAACATTGCAGTAGGCGTTATTACTTTAATAATTATCCCAGCTATGTCTAAACCCCTCCTTTTAAATTTTAAGGGCATATACATATAATCGAGTGCATTCACCTTAAGAGTTATATTGTCGCGACAGCAATTACATCTTTCCTCCCAACTCCAACCGCCTTTTTTTTCAACTTCTTAATAATTTACAACTCATTCTCCCTCATTTATCTCATTTATTACTTTTTATCTTATTCTCCCACACCTTATACTTTCTTTCATAAATTACAACTTGATCCATTCCATCTTATTTAAACATTTGTTCTTAATATTTATTCAATAAATTACATAAGTGCACAAATAACGAAGACTTGTATCTTTAAAACCTATTTCTACCATCATTTTTCTACTATCCGTCTCTCTTCACTCGCAACTTGGAGAGAGAATTCACACATGGATTAAATTTCGAACAGTTAAAGAAAATATAAAGTTGACTATTCAGGTCCCTTCATATTAAATTTTCAAAAGGATGTGATGCAAAGTTTCAACAATGTTGGTTTTGTGTATGTGTGTTTTGCCACATCTGCAATACATTTGGAATTTGTTAATAATTATTCATCAGAAGTTTTTATTGGTATATATAGGATATTCACAACTGGACGTCGTTTTCTGAATCACTACATTCTGATTTCCGTACTATATTTGCGCGAGCCAATGCATCCCTTAAAAACTGTTCTCCCAGAGTTTTCAAAAGCACAAACATCTTTACAGAGTAATTGTACAACATGGAACAAAATGGTACTTCAATCCACCTTCAGCATCGCACATGGATGGAAAGTGGGAATCAGTGATAAAATCCGTAAAATATTATTGAAAGCAAACCATTCAAAACACACTATTTACTATGGTAGAATTTATAATCTTACCTAAATTAATAGAATGTATTTTAAATTTACGTCCTATTAAATCACTCATCTCCGGTCATTTTCTAATCAGGTGAATTAAATACTAGAAAAAATTTCACGATGGTAATTTATTCAACAGCAAATACAACAATTTTGGAAGCGATAGTCTAAACAATATTTGCAACATCAATTATTTAGATCTAAATGGTAAAATGAAGAACATAACATAAAAGTTGGAAAATTGGTACTTATCATTGATGTACGGTTTCCAGCATGTAAGTGGCAACAAGCTGGAGTGTTTTAACTACATCCGGAAAAAGATGGACTTATAATGATGGACGTACCATTTTAAAAACTGTCAATACAATATTGACCAGACTAATTGTGAAACTCGCTATTTTACCAATTACAGTACAAGAGAATAATTATTAATCTATTAATGATGGCCGGTGGAATGTTCAATATTCCCAGAATATCGAAGCAGTTTCGTAACAGACTTTTAATTCCTCGAATTTGTAGCGTCGAGTTCTTCAATGGCTTATATATGTAATGAAAGATATTCTATTCTAAGACCATGCGTAACCTCGATTTGTGTTAGAAGAGCCGTAAATTCTTCAATCGTTAGTAATATATTTTTTATTGTTCGTTTGCGATGATACTTTACTGATTTTACCACTGCTTCGTATTTTCTTCTCATATGAGGCGCTGAATGATGATTTAATTGTCATTTTGTTCCTTGTTGAATCATTATCCTATCGATACCTTTATATTTCTTCGAACTGAAGTTTTGAAAATAAAAAAGCTTACGTAATCGAGTATTATATAGGCAAATAGTTTGATAGTATGACTTATTCAACTAGTAGTTAAATCGGTTGTTGAACACGAATTTTTCTTTGTCGAGGACATTCGACGCACAGTAGGATGTGAGATGTGACTAGGGCCCTACCTCTAACAATCGAATATCTTTGCTGGATATACGCGAGTCTTAATTTTGTACCTTATGTAGTGTTTGCAGATGATCTTCAGTGATTATAAACGTGGTTAGTTGAGAATGTCGGAGCAGGATGGCCGGGTACTTATTTTTTTGAGTGATCATAGCCTCGTTGAGTCGATCTCCGATTTGTATGATTCCTTCAGCTTCGATGTGTGTGGTTACTCGTCTGAATGAGTGTGCCACATGTAGTTGCTCTCGCCGTTGAAGTTGTTCGAGTTCACGAGCGAAATAAGTTATCCGTATTGCTCGAATCCAAAACAATCTCGTTTCATCCAAAATGTCTCTGGATATTTTATTCACTGGATGCAATTTATGCACCCCCTTCATGTTTGTGATCAACCTGTTGAACAAAACAGTGATTTTTAGAAATTTATTAATGTTTGATTATCGGTGAATGATTTCCCACTGACATTCTGGTTTGGTCACGGTCATTAAAGATGGGATGCTGCAACGAGCCTCTTGCTTGCTTTGTTCGTATTTTAGTTGTCGTTGAGTTGGCCATAAATCTTTTTTAGAATCCAAGATCCTTTTTTCAATCCAAGGAATCTGTGCCAGCAAAGAGAGTTGTCTCCCAATTTCTTGCTTGAAATAACTCTAGATGCGCAATCAACTGGATTAGATGAACCAGGGATGTATCACCATTAAGCCTTAAGCGTGAACTCTTGAATCTACATAAACATGTTGCTCATAAAATCCTTCCAGCAAGCAGCAATTAATTTGATCTATATTAGGGTTACCTCGGAGTCCATCCATATGTGAATTGCCTTGACATCTATCTTTAACGTAACTTGTAAATAATCCATGAGTGTCGATGCCAGTAATGCTGCAGTCAGCTTTAATTTCGAAATAGTGAAACATTAGAGTGAGGCCAACATTATTTTTGAATATACCATAGAAACTGTTATACTGTTGTCATGGTTAACGGCAATGTTCACCATTGCTACCATTGCAAATTGTGTCGCATCTAAAAAGCCATGTCTTTAAATTATTGGCAATTGGTCTAGTTTTTCTCTGATCTCAGCCAATGTTCTGCCATACGAACAGTCAGTGGTTCATTTAATTGAAGTTTGTCAAGCTGCAGCTGTTGTAAGAGTATTTTGGCTTGATCACTAAAGGGGAGACAAAACCTAGAGGGTCGAAGATGGGCAATTTCAGACATGATTATCCTTTGGGATATTTTTTGGTTTTCGTATAAAAACTTTGATGAGAAGACAAATCTATCTTCGGCAGGTTACCAGCTGCGATCTAATATATGAATTAAGCAATCGTAAAACGTATTTGGAAAGTCTATTTCGTCGCTTTTGTTTAATGCTGTTATAACATTTGAATAGGTCGTGTGCCATATCCCTCGTGGAATATCGTTCATGCAGAAACTCTAGAGTTCTACAGTAATATCTGTTAACTGATGTGTCCTGTCTGCTCCTCCGAAGATATTATCAACGTATCTACCTAATGATATAGGTAGCACTGTTAATGAAAATTTGTCAACATCGTCTTCGATGAGTTATAGGAGTTTTTTTACTGCTAAGAATGAGGCGACTTTCATATTATAGATGATCGTGATGAAATGGCACTTCATTGTCTTGTTCGTTAATTTAAAGAATTCGTTGTATGTCCCAATTATCCTTGCGAACATTTATTTGTTTATATCAGTAGCAAACGAGTGTCTGTGTAGTCTGGTCCATAATAACACGTCTAGGATGTCAATATACAAATTTGCCACAATGTGCATAAGTTGTTGAGTGATAGATCTTAGGAAATGACAATGGATCTATCGAAAATCACTCGTAATTTGGTGGAAGCACTGTTTTTTTATTACACTATTTTTATTACATGATGTGGCACATAATGCTGATGTTGGTATCGGGAAATGTTAGTAGTTCTCGTCATATGACCAAGTTGTTGATACTTTGTCATGAATTGTCTCACTTGAATATATGTAGCAGGCTCATTAGATACTGCTGTGCGACATTGTAGGAGTTGCCAAGGACAAGGGATGCCCTAACTGGAATGAAAAGTGTAAAACGTCCTGAAGAGTCTCATGGATGGGTATCCTTGAATGTAATGCTTATACTGTTGTTCTTCAAGCGTATATTCCTTGATGTCGCTTGTTGGAATATCTTTGTTCGAGAATCGAATATTAAAAAGAGGTCCCGTAAATAATATTGTTTCTTTACTGAGAATCGAATATTAAAAAGAGGTCCCGTAAATAATATTGTTTCTTTACTTTTCTACTTAGAATGTTTTTATATTTATGATTGCCAGATATCCCCAAAGTAGACGAGTTTTGGAGTAATATTTCATGTATTTATATATTTTTGAAATAATAGTATTTTGAAACGGTCGAGTTATCCTTGCATTGTATTCAATAGGTCTTCGATGGTCTGTACGACCATCATGTGCTCTGCAAGGCGCGTGTCATAAAGTAACGGACAAAACCTTCCGGGAATTAACGCGCAGTGTCTAAAT
>JAPYYT010004433.1:0-15016 GCA_030522565.1 Ceratosolen corneri | reverse complement strand
CGACAGTACAACAAAAATTAATAAATCGAAACTCTCGGGATCACAATACACAACTATATAAGAGCGTCCGTATTCTCGATAACATATAAGAACAAAGTCGAAAATCGTGTTACAAAGAGAACACAATGAAAGCCCACCATGAATCACAATCAAACAGAAGGAGAAACTCGTTGCGAAATAACTTTTTTTATTTCGCGTTGCTGATCTCGCCCCGGAGGCTGCACCAACCTCTTGTATCTATACTGATATATATATTTTTTTATTTTCGTCTCGCTCCCTCTCATCGTGCCGCTAATTCTTGGAATCCTCGTGGCTCTCTCTCTCTCTCTCTCTCTCTCTCTCTGCGCCTGTCTCTCTCTCGGAAACTTACAAGCGCGCGTATCACTGTCCTATCTTGGCGCTCTTTATTCTTATGATTTGCTTAATCAGATATTGTCGCCGAGATATTGTTTAGCTGCAAATTTGATGAATTGACGAGCAATTGGAATCGCTCATAATTGTTTTTGCATATTATCAGTTGGTTTTATCGGAGTATTTATTAGCCGCGTTATTTTGGAGAGCATTTTAAAAAATATTGAAAAATTTGCGCAATCACATTTTCCTCATAAGAAATTTCATCCTCAGATTAATTTTATTAACGATATTGACACTTATTATTGTCATGATTATTGACATTATTATTGTCAGCTATGCTAACTCCGTTTGCCTCTCTTATTTATTGCTGATATTGACATTGGTGAACTTGGATAATTAAGCATGAATAAACATCATTTAGAATGTAATATTTATCGCCAAAAAGTCTCGCTCCTCTCGTTTACATGCCACCTTTGTTCCATCAATCGCAATGCGAATTTTCTGCACTTGCGTTTCCTTCCATCGACACAAAGCGGAAGATTAATGTTTCGTTGATTCTAGTTGGAATTTAGTTTTTGAGTCCTCGAAGATCTCATTTCAAAATTCAAGCACACATTTATGAATTGCATTGCTCAACGAACTTTTCGCCAAAAGAGCTCAATATCCCTCAATAATGCAAAATCCATCCAATATTGAAATAATCCTACGAAACAGTGACGTCATCTTTATGACTACGCAAAGTCTCCTTCGCCCGACAAGTACACATCACATGAGCTCTCCTCCATAAGAATTTACAGCACAAGCACATTGTACATATTGTGGAAATAGCGTGGGATGCCACCGAAGTTCCCGATAATGGAAAAGAACTTTGGGAAATAAGTGCCTCCTCCATGTGTTCACGATCGGCGCTTTCTTTTTGCAGGAGCGAGATAATTTATCTAAACGCGCGCGAGTATTTGAAAATGCTTTTCAACAATCACGAAAGATTTTAGTTTGGCGAATTGAGCATAATTAATTATCCTTATCAATGGCAAGACTTGCGCGAGGATTTACATTATTGTTTTATAATATTGTTAAGTGCATTCGCGATTCGCTTTCATACCGATTGCCAATTCAAATTGCTGAGATTTATCGAGCCTATGGCGTCACTTGGCCAAACGCTTCATTCATTCAAAGTCAAATCAAAGTCAAAACTCACGGAATTCCATATCCTTTCGACTCGATTTTTCCCCGATTTCGCAGGTAAAGTCAAGAACTCTGCCAATTTCGCGCAACAATCGTTGACAAGCGGCGCAATAATAAGACGAAAGAGGAATTTGCAGATCGAAGCTTTCACTCGGAGTTTGCTGAAAAATCAATATCGCTTCGCCTTATAATGTAAACCCCCATCTAATACAATTGGCGCGCCTAAGTTAATTTATTTCACTTGGCGTGTTCTGTGAATCGGAAGCATTGTTAATCAAAACTGTTTGGCAATTGTTACTTCAAATGCGTAGCTTGTCAATCGTCTGGGGCGCGCTAAACGCGAGTCATCGACGTTTCGTCCGAAATGTTAATTAAGCGCTTATTTCGCGGTTAGCCAGACAATGTAATTACTACGCAGCCAAATTCAGTGCCACTTGACTGATCGCTCGATATTCGACTCAAACTACGGACTCATAGACACGCTCTTCTCTACAAATTGAGTATTTCGTCTTGAAGACAAGTCTTGGAATCTCATTGATTTGCCGAAATTCATGCTCGCGCGTGAATTAAGCTGTCCGTTGGAATTTTTAAAGAGTTAATATTACAAAGATTCTTTAATAGTTCATCTGTTGTCCAACAAAATCTATTCATCAGCAGGCCTCTGGAGACGCTCATTACAATACGAGGCAAATGCAATTCAGTGCTCGTTAATTTCTTCGTAAACTTTTTCGTTGCTCGATTGTTTAATAAGTGCTGGAAACAGATCTGCGTCGAGTTGCCTTGATTTCAAACATTTTCTTAAGCTCAACGTCGAGCATCAAATAAGATGCAAAAAAAAAAAGGAGACAAAACGAAAAAAGAAGGAAACGAGAGAACGAAACGAGAACGAAGATAAGCGAGAGAAAGAAAACATGTGCGGGGCTGAATATTGAATAAGTGATAATCAAGCCGAACATATTGAATAAAGGCACATTTTTTTCCTGGAAGGTTAACTCGACGCATCAATAAAGGCTTTCATATATAGCACAACTCGGCCGTACATACTAAGAGGGATTACCAAGGATTCACTTCATATATATATTAAGTATCTACTTGTATTTCTACTTGCAAGATGGCTACAACTCGCCATACGAGGGTTCACAGCTACCTGGCGGGTAATTTCACGTATTATTCCCATCTTGTTCCTCCCCTCCGTCCCCCTCCATCCCGCCAATCGTCTATCGCCCTCGCACTGGACTCACGCGCAACGGACACATTGTATTACGCGTTTTAGCTTGCGAATGCATTTAATAATCGAATTAGGAGCAACAACGCGCACGACAGTGGCTTTAATAGTCGGAGGTACTGCGCAATGGCAATTATCTGCTTATACGCGTAAAGAGAAAAAGTTCAAATAAACTGGAGGAATTAGTTTTTAATAAGTAAAATTCATTATCCGGCATCATTTATGATATTTAAAGCGCAATTTACCAATAATATCATCGAGTACGACAAAACATTCGCTCGCAATAATTACAAGCAGTGGTTATTCATAAATTCTAGGACAATTGGGAGGCTAATTCTTAAGGCGAGAGAAATCACAGGAAAATACGGGACTGCCATTGTCTGGCCATTTTGCCATTGAGATGCGCTTCGTTTTGCCGGTAAAATCCCAAATACGCAAAATCATGTCTTCTTCGAGATTTATGCGAGCGCTGCGAGTTTCACTTTTTGTAAGCGACTCGGCGGCAGAAAGTAGATACGCGCTTAGTGTAAATTTTCCATCTTTCGTCCTTTTATTGCTGGAAAAGAGAAGTGTACACGGCCGAACAAAGGATTAGCATAAAAAAGGTGTTTGCGCTGTTGGTCGCAGTTAACGTTAACTGCGATGAAAGACGACCTTCATCCCTTAAAAAAAAAAAAGAGAGAAAAACTCGCTGTTGACCGTCTCTGAAAGGAAAATTATGCAATAGATAAGCTTACATGTGTGGTCCCGGTGGTGATACTCACATTTTCACTAAAAGCTTCTTGGCCAATGAATTGCTACCTCGCCATTCTCTTCGCGAATACAGATAAATAATACGAAATTGACTACTAGATTATGAATAAAGGAGGAGGATAAACGAACGGCTGCTATTGGGATGTAATACTTGGAATATTTTACGGCAATGAAATCCAATGGATTGCATTTAATTATTGCGGCGCAAATAAGACGCCAACCACACTGTAATATAACTTCATTATAATACGCGACGACTTTGTAGTCCCGTCATCTGGATTATGAAGAGAGAGAGAGAGAGAGAAAAAAACAGAAGAAATTCATGAATAACGCACGACTGTAAAATTTCTTTTTACTCAATCCGGCCGCAGAGCATCTCTCCTCTTTCATTATTTACAACATGAAAAATCCCACAACATATCCTCTCCCCGACTCGAAAGCTCAAGATTTTACATTCGTACTTATAATTGAAGCTGGCTTCTTACAATCAACTATGCTCTCCCAATATCTCTGGCATTAAAAAATTAATTGTCCTCCGCCCATTGAAAGTCGTAAGCGTAATGTACCCTCACTTCACTAATACCAACTCTATTAACTCGAGTCCTCTTTGTCCGCTCTCCTCGGTTAAATTAAATCTTGCTATGCGATTATTTTAGTAGCAGCTTTTCAAGACTTTTCCGTCGTTCCATGAAATTCTTGGAGCCGCCGTAGCTTTAGCTCCCTCTCTCTCCGCTCTTGTTTTCGCGGTCTTTGTCTCCCCGCTGTCGCCCTCATCTCCCGACAAATTTCATTCCTCGAGCTTTATCTTTGTGCCCGTTCCCGAGCCGATTTGCGTAAAGAGCCAGATGGCCCTCGACACTAAATTACATTCTTATCAATTTTACTGTTTAATAAGAGATAGGAGGGCTCGCGGCTCATCTTGCGATGATAGCAACAATGCAACGCTCAGATATTCGTAGCAGTGAATTCTTAAACTGTAACAGCCGTTTTTTCGCCACAGCTTTTGTCTCGTGCGAGACGCAGCCGCACACGCACACACCACACGCGCACACCGCGCGCACACCGATCCTCTTATCTCTATCGAACTCTATCGGCTACGTTTCATCAATGTTTTTCTCTCGCCTGTGCATTTCATCATTTTCCAATTTTACGTATCGCTGCACGAGTCAAATAATATAACCTCTGCATTATCAATGCACTGATAAATATTGAAATATCGAAATGCCCTTTCAAATTCGGTCTCTTACAATACGCAATATCCGGGCTAAAGCACAAGCGGACAATACTCATTGCAGCCAATTATGCGTCGATCTCAGCCTTACCTCTCAGCACACTTTAATGTAGCTTGAAAAAACTCCTTCGTACCCGTTACGTGCCATATATGTGTATATATATGTGTGTGCATGTGGTATTGGATATTTGGTGAAAAAGCTCGTCAAAGCTATCGCTGCCCGTGATATCAATGCGTTTTACAGTTATGTAGAAGCGAAATGTGCCTTGGATTTCAGCCACTGGTATGTTGATTTTATGAATTAAAACGGATTTGAGAATTGGCATATTCTAATAATACTCTTCTTGCTGCTGTGTTTGTGCACGGCGCGCATAAATCATTGATAGCTCGGCCCAACAGGGCATTGCTGCCTACATTCTTCATTAGAATAGTTGGGAGGAAGGGGCGAGGGTAAGAAGAAAGGCATTGCGCAATGAGAGGCGCAATAAACGGCCGCGTCATTATAAACAAGCGCTATTTGCATTGCATTGGCCTTCCAAATTACAATGGCAATAGCATCGAAAGAGCCTCCATCGATTTAATGGAATGGCCAACACAATTGACGCACAGCATAGAGAGAGAGAGAGAGAGAGAGAGAGAGAGAGAAAAAAATTGCAAACTTTCCTTCAATATAAAAAGCCAGAGTTGCATTGTGAGGAAAGATGGGGTCGAAGTTGCTATACAAGCGCATGTATAGATTCCCTTGAGCGATCGAAAAAATCCTCCACGTGGAATATCAAAGCACAATAACGCTGCACATCATCATCGTCATCAGCATCATTGTACATGCCAATATTCGCCGAGTTGGACGTTCGTCGCGGCGGCGGTGGCGGTGGCGGTAGTGGCGGTAGTGGCGGTAGTGGTGGTAGTGCGATGGGGTGTGGGGTGAGGCGGGGTGGGATGGCGAGTGGCGTTGCGGTTGTCGTCGTTTTGTTCTCGTGAGTCGAGCGATCCGGTACGCGCGGACGCAGTTCTGGGTCAAGGCTCCCGAGCCGAGGGAATCGAGAGCGCGGCACCGCGAGGACGTGCACCGCATTGGCCTTGAGTGGCTTGCTTTGGCTGTCGGATGATTAGAGCGAGTGCGCCAGGAATGACGAGCTTCTAATCTTAAATTCGCTCGAGTCTCGCTTATTCGGGGTATCGGCGATTGCCTTTTAGGGCACGCTCCGCTTATTCATATTTCTTATTTTAATCGTTGGCGTTATTATTCTCTCTTTTCCCCCCGATTGCCGTTATTGGCTGGCGCTTTTTCGTGGAGGTTGGTCGACGATGACGGCCATGGCATTTAGTTGGCGTTGCTGAGCGGCTGTCGGGCAGTTGCCCGTAAGGGAATTGATGAGCAATATTGAATTGACATGGAGAGTGGCGAGGAGGTTGGGCTGGCGGAGCTAGTAGTGGTGGTAGTCGTGGGCCTGTGTACGTCGGGTGTCGATGTGCGCGCTCGCGCGAGCGAGACGATGAATTTTTGAGGCGAGCTTATGTCGAAGATGCGACGATATTCCTAGTAAATCTATTGAATATAAATGGCTTTTATCGACGTGTCCATTTAATTAAGGAGAATGGATCCCTGATCTTCCCGAGCGTAGATAGAATATGTGATTTGGAAATTAGCCTTACGAAATAATATATTATTAGGCACACCGAGTGACGCGGTTATACACGGCTAATGTTGCGTGTGTGCGCGCCTATGCGCTACGTGCAACTCTATTCGCTAATTGCATCGAGTCGATTTTTTTCCTTTTTATTCTTGTTCTTGTTTACGTAAAATTGGTTTGCTCTATTCATCATATTAGCATGCATATTATGTGTAACTGTTGTCACGTATATATGTATGGAGATATGAATTGGGAATAACTAGAGTCAAACAACTAGTGAAATAGCAAAAGCTTGTAGAGTTTATGGACACGTGTGTGTTAGTGCTGCCAGTTAATTTTATGTCAGTTGTTGGAAAGTTTCGCGTTATTACCTAATTCATCTTGTAAAGTAGTGCATCGTTTAGCCTTTAACTTGGCGTGGCGTGATTTCTCAATATTAGAGCCCAAATACTTATTTATAAAGACTATTTTTAAGATAAGGCGAGTACTGTATCGTGTAAGCTGTCGTGAATGTGATAATTGAGCCGATAACGAGCTAATTTTAAAAAGTGAATTTTATATTATTATTATCAGTATTATCAGTCGGCATTAATTTGGCTTAGTAGTGAACGCTTATTGAGAGCTAATTAATGATATTATTGAAATTGCGTTCTGTCCACGGCATTGAAAAACGTCCACATTTTCACCAAGTTCGCAAACGATTTACGTATTAGATTACTTACGTACCCGACAAGCAAACTTTTAGCTTCGACATCAACTTAACTTCAACGTCATTGCTTCGCTTCGTTTAAAGTTGGACTTATCGCCCTTTCAATTGACATACAAACGCCAACACTTTCATCGGTACGATTTTTTATTTTTATTCCTCCCATAATGGCTATCTTGCTTCTAAATCGTCGAAAATAAAAAAACGAACGCCAGATAAATGTAACGATTATTTCTACACCTCGAAAAATTCATTATCAACACTACAGACGCAGATGGACTAATAATCCTGTTCCTCCAATTGCACGAGTAGTTGTTAACATTTCAGATATCGAACACATTGGGCTGGGGATTTACATTAAAGAAGATATTGGAATTGGAGGAATATTGGACTTGATGCAGCATTAGATTATCGGAAAACAATATCGTCGTGTACCAATATCACGATCGAAAATCCCTAACCGAAAGCAGCTCCTTCCGCCTTCACAGCACACTTTGTCGCGTCTATTATTAATTATCGATGCAGCTGATCGCGGCGCTCAAGACAGTCAATCAACCTCCCACGCAGCATTACAAGGGCTGCATTACAAGGGCTCGTGCTCTACAAAGCCGACGAGGCGTACTTCACCACTGACAATTCACCTTCTGCATTTGCCGCAAATTGAGTTGCCAGCGGTTTCTACCCACCGTCCACGCGATCCGCCTTCGGATCAAAGCGAAGCTGCTGCTGCTGCTGCTGCTGCTGCTGGCCGAGCCCAAGGCCGCCTGCTAAAATCGTAAAACTATTCGGAGCGGGATAAGCAGCAGTGGGGATCGGCCTATTGAGAATCAATGCCTCTTGCGGAGCTTGAGCTTTCAGCCCGAAAGCAGCCTCGGACTTCAAGTCAGCCGAGCACTTCAAAACCTCCCCTCCCATTCCCTATCACTGCTCATTTGGCTGCTTCGGCCTTCGTTCTCCTTTTCTAGCTTGATTGCCCGTGACCTTGGCGGGCCTCGCAGTCATAGATAGACGTCCCTACCTCATCGCCGACCTTTTTCAAATCATTGCGCATGATTAATTGCAGCACACTTTGCCTGCCGTCCAAGTTTAATTTTCTTCGTCTTGCCCGTCCCGTTCATTCATAATGGTGTGGTCGAGTTGCTTGAATTGACGGGAAATTTGTTAGTATTCAGTGTGCTTGTTTGTCTCTTTGTTTGTTTTTTTACAGTAAAACTGGCGATAACATGTGTTGAATGAAGCAAAGATGAGATTTCCGATAATCTAACTACTCTTGGACATATTTAATGCTCATTCTTTTTCATAAGATAATTCCGTATCAACTCGGTTTAATCTCACATCAATTGTTACAAGTGTACGTATTCCTACTCATATAATGTAAAAAGTATCAGAGAATTTCATGATTTTCATGTAAAATGCGCTGTTTGAAATAGGAAAATTAAGCGTGAAATTTAGTTTTTGGCTCAATGGTTGCCGAATTATGACTTTCATTTGATGAAAATCTTGCCAATTTGCCAACATTTTTGGCCATAAGAATTCAAGCACACATTAATCACAAATTAATTAAATTTCGGAATTTCACGCAACTCATTGCAGCTGATGCTCACTTTGTCGTTCCATTTAAGCTAAAAGTCAGCGGCAATTTATGTGTCAAAACAGCAGCACTTGTCAATTAAATTCAACAGTGCATTTCCAACAATGCAATAAGACAGTTTTTAAGCGAATCAACATCTCCGTGCGTTTTCCAAACACCCCGTAATACACAATTACGCACGCTCATACACTCGAGAGGAATAATATTATTGCTCGTAACAATACCAATCAGCCTTTTCAATTGACATTCGTTCAACACGAGGAAAAATATTGGCGCTCCTTTAACGGCACGTCTACTCGGAAATAATATTTTTTCGGTCCAACATTCGGGATAACCAAGCTTTACATCGCACGTAAATCTCGGATGAATATTGAAGTCCGTAAGCTCCGAACGCAATTCCAGCCACTCCAAGTGCATTTGCCGAGCCAATGTGCCGGGCAATTGCACGCGAAAGAGACGCCAACAGTGATTAGGTAATCGAATTGCTAATGATTTATCCGTTGCCTTCTTCATGCTTAAGCAGGCCGGCATTCGAAATCGGCGAGCTGAAGGCAGCGGCTGCGATTGAAAGTCAGCTCTGCGCGAGAAATCCACTCGGCCAAATCGAATATCAATAATTTAGCACTCGGTGAAATACCTGGCAATGCGATTACTAATTGACGCGTGTAAAAGGAAGGGGCGGGAGGAGCCTCGGTCCGCAATATCAGTGGTTGGCATCTCGCGTCGGAGAGCCCGAGTCTCGGGAAGTTGAAAAATTGACGTCGGCCGTGAGGGATCGATCGATAGATCGAGATCCATGCTGCGATGACGTATGGATCGCGCACGCGGTTGGAAGGGCGGCCGAGCTGTGTCCGGGGCCTTGGGCGTCGGCACCGGGAGGCACGAGAGCCCAGCCGCTGCAACATCCCGGAGGCTCTCGAGGTCAGGCTCGGCATGTCCTTGGGATGACTGGGGAGTTGGGCGCGGAGGAAAAGGTCGGAGGATTCGGCATCGCGGTCGCTGGAATTCCCCAGTCGAAGCTCGCTCGAGCGTCTATTATGATTTTAGCGAGGGCTAATTAGCGAGCGGGGGATGGCGTTGCGCGAGTCCTTTGAGACGTCGCGCTTCTCGTGCCCCCAGAGGGGAAAACCCGCCCGGGGGGGGTGGCGCCCCCGGGGGGGGGGGGGGGGCGCTACGGTCCTTTTAGCGCATAGATCCTTTGGCTTTCTCTGCGCAAGTGCAATGAATTCTTTAAGGACATTAGGCGAGCTTTACAAGTAATATGAGATGCTTTTGTAAATAAGCGTAGATGATGTGTGGTCAATGGGCATCGAGTGCCCTCTTAAAATGCCGGTATTAATTGAAAATTCGTATAGATAATGTGAGAGCTGCGTTGCGTCGTGATCGCTGGTGGTGCAGCTGGAAGGAGCCGGGGGTGCCGAGGAGGAATAGTGGCCAACTGAAGGAGTGGGCTCGGAGGAGGAGGAGGAGTGGACGGAAGGAAATAGGTCGAGCGTCGGTGGAAGCAGGCGAAAAGTCGGCACGCGAGGCCAGGACGTTTGTTGAAGTTCGTTGAACCTTGGGCCTCCTCGGCTCGCGCGTCTTCTTCCGCTCGTGACCGGGCGATCGGATGCGGCGGCGGTGGGGGGCGCATGTGATGCCCGGGACGGGAGGAAAAATGCGGGCTTTGTGGTGATGGTGGAGGAGGTTGGTGGCAATGCTGCTGGATCGGCGCTTTCTTCGCGGAAGTCTCGGTCGCTAATTGGCCGTGGCCCTGTTGTAATTGTCGTCTCTCGGCAGTGCGCTAATGTGTATCGACTTGGGATTGACGGGGCCCGCGTGCTCGGCGTGTCCGGACAAAAGGAGCTCTGTTGTACCTTTCTCTCCGTGTTTTTCATTAAAGGGAGGGTATGGGATATTACGGGCGCGTCCAATGTGTTTGAGGCTGATTGAATTGAGCTCGTCGTGGGCTGTTGGTTCTCGTAGATGGTAATGCGCCCGATGACTTAATTCCGCTTAAAAGCCCGCGAGGATGAACTTTTCTTTATTGTTCTCGCATTAAATTGCTCAGCCTTTCTTATATAACCGGGATCTCGAGCATAAAGGATGTTATGCGCGCGCGTGGCGCATAATGTATGTTACGCATAAATCACACGAGACATTGCGCAAAATAACGTGAAGCATATGTGCTACGACATCGCGTTGAAAGTTGAGGAATAATTATCATCTGCCATCTTCAATATTTCTTCGAGCTCCTCTCGCGGGCTCGATATATTTAGCTCTGCCCATTAAAAATTACACACGCAGGCAATACTAATTTAAAGCGCCCGAGCAATAAAAATCTCTTTTACACCAATTCTTATGATTATATATATAACGCACACGCACACACACACACACACACACACATATATATATATATATCGTAGTGTTATTTCATTATCGCCTCTATATGCACGCCCTTTCTTTATTTGGTAAGTTGTGCGCATGCCTATTCGCTGTTTCTCTCGACAGCTCTTCCTTTAGTTTCCTTTTTCTTCGCTTAGCCCTTGTCTTAAGGCACGCAAGTTTATTCGTTCCTCCTCACTCTGATTATGTATGTCTTGCTTACTAATCAACTTTGTCAGCATCGCGCAGCGCGTGTACTCTAACACAGCCGAGGAGTACAATTATAGATTTTTTTTATTCCGAGGTTGAGATTTTATAGAAATAAGACTTTAATTGTGTGCGTGGCACGAAAGTACCACGATGATTATTTATGAGAGGGAAATATTATTTACTCGATGAATACAAATGGAAACTGTCATTAGTCGTCGAAAATTGGAAGGGGAAATTGGAAAATTCGAAGGAAAAGGCAATTATTTTTAAAATTTGCCTATAATAAATCTCATCCGAGAACTAAATTAAAAACAAGACAATAAAAATTTATAAGATAAAGGTGTGCAATTGGCTTTGTGCTTTTTGCCTTTGGAAAACATTCTTATTTCTTGGTTTTTCTTTGAAATCCAACATTTGCTGCACAATATCGAATCGCACAATTTATCGAGAAAATTATCCACGTTTTGCGTAAGAAAATCTCGCGCCTCATTAAATCAACAAGCCAATAAATAATAATAATGCACTAGATGATTAAGGACAAATTGATCGGCGAGAGTGGTATTGGATCCAACAGCGCCACCACTACAAATAGAACAAGCACGCGCATAAATAAATGAATAAATTTAATAATCGGCAAGCAAGTAGAGAAGAAAGCCGTGCACGTATGAGAATAATGGGCGCAATTATATTAGGAAGGTAAGGAAAAAATTGAGCAAGCCCATTATTATTCCGCAATCGCCATTGAATTTTTCGCTAAATAATGCAAAAAGGGAACAATGCAATGGTGCCCGACTATTATTACTGCACTTTCAGTTGGAAAGATCGTGGCGAATGTCGAAATGGCGAATTTTATCGAATGGCCAGCGAACAAACGGGAATAGCTAAGAGAGCCGTCGTTTCATTAAGGAGAAACCCATCATTAACGGTAGCCACGGCAATTCTCCCGATTTCACTTGCGCTAAAAGTCCGCAAGCGAATAAAGTATCCCCCGCCGATAAAAAAAATCCCCGGAGTATCCGATTTTCGGCGGTGGAGGCGATGGTGGTGGTGGAGGTGGTGGTGGTGGTGGTGGCACTTTCCTCGGGCGGGAAATTTCTCTCTCGCCGCATGGAGGCAGTTGGTACGTGGGGCGAGGAAAACAACGGAAGCCATTGGGCGCAGTGTAAGTGACAGGAGTCTCGGCTTTTATTGCCGCCTTCGCTTTCTAGGCGGGAAGCGATTGCGCAACGGAATCGGCCGTTTGCTCGGACCAGCTGGCCCCGATTAAATGGTAATTAGATTCGCCGGGGATAAGATCGCCTCGGCCTCTCTAATGGCCTCGCCGTGTGAGAAAAGCGCGAAAATGGCTACTTGGCTAAATGATTTTCCAGCGGATAATGATCTCGCCAGCTCCCATTCCCCAACAGTTTTTTGCTTTGTTATTGAATTTCATGATCACTGACGATGCTTTCACTCTTTCCGAATGGGGGCCGAGGTGCCTTAATCAAGTGGCTGCTTAACTGTCGATTAAATTTATCTCGCGCCATTTAATTGCGCCATTGTTTGATGTGGATGCGATTGCGGCCGCGCTAATTTTTCTCCTCCTCCTCCCTTTTCCCGTTTGAAGAGCGGAATCTGAGAATTTTGCAGCTGAGACTTTAGCGCTGAGCTAAAGTCGATGGCGTCTCTGCGCGAGTGCCTTTGTGATGTGAAACTTGCCGGGACAATTGCCACAATAAGAAAGTTCGATAAATCTATTTTTACGAGGTGCAGCTTCTAACCGAATAAATTCGTTGAGAATTGTGGACTCGCAGTGCCGCTTGTCTGTTTTCAAGTTTTATTATCTCTCGTGGCGACTATAATAAGTGGCCGATGCATTCAAGGCGGTTCGCGATGCGTCGAAAGCCAAACGAAAGCGTGAATTAGTCGATTAACCATCGCGTATACGTGTGCTTACGAACGCCCAGGCCAGCTCTAAGGATACGGGGAAGAGGAAGAGAAATGAGATGAGGTGGAGGAGGAGAGGAGCAATCTCTTTAAAATAACATTTACATAAGAAGAGCCGAGGAAAATTCCCGAGGGCAAGAGGGAAAAAAGAGAATTATGCAACAATCAAAGCGCGCGCAGATAGACATCGGATGTATTCATCAGCGTCGGACGTGTGGGGCGAGGTGAGGTCGGTTATAACAGCTGAAATGGCAGTTTAATAAACCGATAGATCTAAGCCACTCGAGGTTGGCAATGGCTCGCTGGGGATTTGTCAGGGTGGTGGGAGGGCGCGGGGAAGCGAAAATAATAAATCCTAAAGGTACTCGGTCGAAGCGCAATTGTCTCGCAACTACTGGAACATGCTGTCGACGTCAATCCCAATGATAATTAAAGAAAAAAAAAGAAGAGATTGACAATACCTACATGCCACGTCCGCTCAACCAGCCCACAACGCCCATCCCGCGCAACAATATTCGTCTCTTGCCAAATGGCAACGAAACATGTCGCAGCAAGCCTCTCGACAATCCTCAAGCTACTTCCACCAAACATTCGCCAGTTGTGTCCAACTTACAACTGCCCGCAACCCAATTCACCAACGCACTTACCAGTGCATTACTTATCAAAACAATGCTATTGGATTCTAAACGACTCTTTGCTCCTCGCTTAGCATTAAGAGCACAAAAGTGCAAGTGACCACATTCACGAGCCGTCCAAATTAACTTCACAGTGCAAAAAGCCAATGGCATTGCTAAGCGTCTCGTGCGCCGTGCTCCCAATTTTCACGAGAAGAGGATAGGATGGAGGAGAAAGCAGCGCCGCAGGCAAAACGAAGGGACAAAGTGCCAACTACACCCTCCAAGACCCCGAGAGTCGTCCTCCTCCCCGCCCCGACCAAGACCCCCGGCCACCTCCTCGCCCATCAATTCACGTAACGGCGAAACGGGCGTCGCCTTGTCTCTCCCGCGAGCGTCGTCTTCGCCTCGAATGAATCAGCAGTCCGACCACCGCCACTGCACATGGGCGCGTGGGTCGACCGCGACATTTCCGACTCCTTATGGCCTTTCCGCAAACGGGCCCTTCCCTTTTCCCGTTCCTTTTACCGCGCCAATTCGACTCCGCCTCTCACCTCACCCCCCCAACAAGCCGACCCAATTGTCGTCCTAGGCCCCCTCACCCCCACTGCTTTAACCCGATCGATGGATGACGCGCCGAGTGCGAGCTCTAATGCTCTCTCGCTGCTTCTCCCATTCGATCTTCTCCGTTTGCCTTTGGCCGTGAGAGTTAGAAAGTGGCGCGAACGCCCCACCTCCCGTGAAAATTCACGTCAATCGAGCAAAGTGCACTAATTGTCGGCGAGTTGGCGTCGAGTGGTTTTGAGAAGGCGCGTGGTGCTTTGTAGTTAAAGGGCCGCTTTTCACCGAAAATCCCGAGCAGTGAACTCGCGCGTGCGAAAAGAATAAATCATAATAAAGGATTATCCTGAATGGTGAGGGCAGCCGTTACGAATCGTTCCTTGAAAAAGCCACACTTCCCACACGCGCGCCTGGCAAAATAAGTCATGGGCGCACGCACTTTAATTCTCATCGTCCAAACAATATTTCACATTCGCGTTGCAAAGCGAGCGCCAAGCCAACTGCTCTCTCTCTCTCTCGCTCGCCTCCCTCCTCCACCTGACCTGCCCAACCCTACCCGCCCCCACCGCAGCTTCTCCCGAGAAAAGCCAACACCTCCTCGAGTCGAATCCCAACGCGTTTCAATGTGCTGGTGCACGCAGCTGCCGTCGTTGCGGCTT
>JAPYYT010004427.1:0-13729 GCA_030522565.1 Ceratosolen corneri | reverse complement strand
GATTTATGAATTTGTTTTATCCAATTAATTTACTTAATTTTGATAATGAGTTGGTGAGAGAACTCGCCGAGTTATTATTTAAGATAATTTCAAGTGTTAGACGCAAAGCTAATGTTAAAAAATTATATAAATATTTTCTTGGGTATTCAATTTGATTTGCCAATTAACTTTTAAAAAATCTTAACTTTCAAATTGATAAGAGTGACATTTTTGTAAACTTTACAGATAACTTTAAATTAGTTATAAGTTTTGTGTTAAATTCTAGAATAATTTGTAGCAAGCGTTATTTTAATATTTACACTAATAATACATATATTGCATTTTAATAAATATGCATAAGGCTTTGTTTAATGATAAATACATGAACTTTATTATTTTGAATTGAAATATTTTTTTTATCAAAGTTTAATGAAAAATTTTATTTCATTTATAGCAGCCTCAAGTAATAACAAGGAACTTTTTGAATTTACTTATGTTCAAATATATGTAATATTTGATAATTAAAAATGCAATCAATACTCAAAATAAATACTATCGAAACATGAACCATTGTCTTGAAGTGAATAGGGTTCGTCTGCTTTATAAATACAAATCTAATGAAATGTATGTAATAAAATATTTTATTAAATACTTTAATTAAATCTGCAGATTTTAAAGAATTCAGGTACGTTAGCGTAATGAAATAATATGAGTTTCATGACCAAATAAACTTTATGCAAGAGCGAAACTATCTATTTATAAAAAATAAATATTTCATGTAACATATTCATTAAAAATAATAAACAATCAAATTTATTAGCCAGCCATTCTAATATGAATCCATTAATAACCTCACTGACAATTTTCGAGTTAAATTAAAAAGACTCAATTAGCTGTTCATCTATAAATATAAAATAAGCCTTTGATTTGTACATTTATATAGAAATAAGTATAACCGTATTTAAAAATTGAGACCAGTATGTTTCAATGTTAAAATACATTTAAACGTAACCGTAGTCAAATACATATAGACAACAAATAATTGAAGTCAACGCATTGTTTATGAAGAATTAGTATTTTTAATCGTATAAAAACATTTCAAAAAAGACAGAAAATAAAACGTAATTATTCACCGTTCTGTGCTTTTAAAAATTGCTTTTAGTTCATAATAATGGCGTTTCTCTTCACGATGACGAAGGCCTCACAGCATTTTTCATACGGCAACGCAGCTCTCTATCCCATTCATCCAAAGCTAATCTCACAGTCGGTTCAGCTAAAGGAGGTGCCAACCAAGATCATCAAAATCACTAAGACAGTCGCAGTGAAGGTTCCGGTCCCCTATCCCGTCAAGGTGGGTCTTTATTATCGGATGAGTCTTTGATCCCATAAACCTCATTCTCTTTTGTCTTTGGACCGATCTAGGCGAATTTTCATCATATCTATTCGTGCGCTCATAATAGAAATACACGACTTTCAAATGCGTGTTTGGAGAAGGATTTTCGATAAAACTCAAAATAAAATATGCTCTATATTTTAATATATACATATATATTAAAGCTATAATATCAAGTATTATGGCTGGCTACTCCACTTTTCCCAGCTGTTCGAACACATTTTCCCATACGTCGAAGAAGGAGTAGTTTCTGCATGTATTGTAAGATAAAAATGTTCATATTCCTAAGTACTTTCATCCTTGACCTTTTCCGCGAGATGTTATTCTGGACTTGAATATTATATATTGAATTCCGACAATTAGAAATATAAAGGTCATCCCGTAGAAAGTGATTAGACACGACAATACTATAATTTCTCCGTCAAGTGTAACGACTTCTAAGTACTCTTCTATTGCAACCTTACATTGATTACGTTGTTATTAAAAATATGTTACTAGGCCAACATTTTTACAAGATTGCACGCATCCTCTCTCTGTCTCGAGACTGAAAGAGAGAGAGATTAATAGAAAAAGAGAGCAGTAAAATACTAGTTTATTTTCGTTTCAAAAGTCGTTTAATAGTTTTATAGCAGTTATGCCAGAATATACAGAAATATTAAAAAATTATTAATAAATTCAATTTTATTTCTTTACAATTGTTTACAAACTTTTTAATGATTATAGATTTCTTCAGTAATATAATTATTGTAAATTGTTGTAATATTTTTTTGATTAGATATACTAGAAATCTGGCATATTTTGAAATACTTTTGGCCTCATAATTGAAACGTTTGTTTCCTTATAATTAATAGGAATTAGATTAATAACTTGCATACTATAATAAAAATTTCGCCCATTCAATGAGATTGAAATTAATGATTTATACTTTCTAATTTGTAATTTGATTTTTATTGATTGTTACGCTTGAAAATATATTCATTTAACGATAGCTTAATTCTAATAATCATATTGTTATAGAAATGCTTTATAGTTTCAAATTTTTTTCAAAATATATTTTACTTGTGAAATTTTTTAAGTTTTTATTCATAGTTTTCTAAAGTTTTTCTTCAAACGAAATTTACAATTGTACATTAGGTGCAATTTCTAATTTCTAATTTCTAATTAATTATTAATTTCTTGCAATATTTAATATAAGCTATTTTTGACACTCAAATATAATCAATAATAATACGCGTATTTTTAAATTAATTTTTAAGCCAGTGAATTTTTCGGGTCAATGCTTATAATTATAAAGGCATAATTATATATTATATGATTAGGTTAATGCCTATATTTATATAAGCAATAAAAGAAGCTCTTTATTAATTTAGTATTTATAAGTAATTTAGTAATATAAGAGTATATATAATTTAGAATGCATATTGAAATGTCGATTCGCGCGATAATAATATAACGAAAGTTCTACTTAAGAGACCGAAATTTACAATGAAAATTTAAGTCAAACACTCTGTCGATCATATTTTGCATTATTTAACATTATTTGTCCATGCTACGTATGTAATAATATACATCTAATACATAGACATATTCAGCAGCGCACTCATTTAATAAATAGCAATAGTAATAGAACAAGTTCAATTTCCATAATTCACAAGTATTTGGTCAGTGATATTTGATCGACATGGTGCATTAAAAGAAGTTAAGGCTCGAATGAGAGTCGTTTTTCAATTACATTTTACAGTAAAAATATCCAACATTCAATTCCGCTCTGAGATTTATAGTTAACGTCGTGTCTTCGGAACGGCTAATTTGTAGGTACCGCATCACATACCGATACCGGTACCAGTGCACCATCCGGTTGCAGTACCAGTCCCGCAGATAGTGAAAGTTCCGCATCATGTGCCGGTGGAGGTGGAGAAGCCGGTTCCCGTGGAGCTTCCTCAGCAGGTGCCGCTCTACCTGGCGAAGCCAGTGGCGCTGCCGCATCCGGTTCCGGTACCGCAGCCAATCACGATCAACAGGCCAGTTTACTATCCAGTGCCGCATGCTGTTCCTTACCCCTCTCACAATGGGCACGAAGAGCATGAGCAGCCGGTAAGTCGACTCGTTCGGCCCTAGGTTTATAAATAAATCGCGAGCGTTCGTTTACCTTCTTTTTTCTGCTTTGTCGAGTGTAGACAGGATAAAGAAGAGCTTTGATAATTCCTGTACATTCAAAGTGGATATGCGATTATCAATAAGGATGTGATACTTGTGAGTGTCAGTAACACTGCTGGAAAAGCAACTTAAATGATTGTTCGCTCGATTATCAGTCCCACGACTCGGATGTCGGATTAGCTATTCTTATTGTAAGAATGAAAGCACAGGGTGGAAAAATAATGCTGGGTGCATACATTGCTTTGGAATGCTTGCAAATAAGAATATAAAATGATGTCGATCGAGCCCAGTGAGCATTATATATCGTTATTAAAATTGTGTTCTAATATACAAATAATATACATGCAAATTCATACAGGCCAGTTAAATATACAGCCCATAACATTTTCTTATATTTTTGATTTTCAAAATTATTGGAAAAACTTAAATAAAATTGGAATTTTAATGAAAAGCTATTTATAGTATATAAATGATACCGGTGATTTATTTTGTTAATTAAAAATAAATACAATAAATTGAGCTGAAAAATTTAATACGAAGATATTTAATCCCAGAAATATTGGTCATTCAATGCATGAAAGACTATTTCGAATGTCACAATTGATAACAAAAACTATAAGAATGTAATGAAATGTGTATTTATAGTTATAATTATATACGGTTATCATTTAACATTATATGTGACAGCTATATTTAGTATTTTATTAGAAATCAATTAAGATGGCATAGCGCTAATTAGTCATTAAATCGACAAAAATAAAAGTACTAATAAAGACCAACATCTCTCTTAAATTATATTGACTCTCTTTTTTATAATATATAAGAATATCTTTCTTCGTAATTTAATTTCAATTAGCAAGATATACAATTATTAAGATATTATTTATTAAAATTAGATTTATACTAATTTCCAATAAAACAGTTCAATCGTAATGTAGTAGATAAAGTATTAATAATAAAAAAATAACAATCATTATATAACATAGATATGCCTAAAATTGCATAGTTGGAAGCAGATGTATTTGTATTGCATATGGGTAGCGCAATAAACTGTTCATTGTTTGCTTTAAAAAATAAAATATTGAAAGTTTTAACATCGATTTTAATATCCATGAATGCGAAAATTAAACAAAATAATTGGGTTAGTTTTTAAACTTGTTGCTAATAATAAAAACAATCAGTTTATCATATATATATTTTAATTATTGACACTTTAATTTAGCTATTATTGGAGTCGATAAGAAAAACTTTATTCATCTCTTGAATATGTAATAATATCTATTAAGTATAATTACAATGAGTATATCAACATATATATTATATATAAATTTTGATTACTTTATTATTTCTTCGTTATAATAATATATAATAATATTATTTATATATTGTTTATTTTATATATATATTTATTTATATTTATTTATATTTATTATTTATTATTTATATTTATTAAATATATATATTTATTTATATATTGTTATATAAATATAAGTTTTATATAATTTGTTATATATAAGAATATATATATATGTTATATATAAGAATTATAAATAAGTTGTATATAAGAATTCAAGCACAAGTAACGGCATAGGGTATAATCGTAATAAATGTAATATTAATTTCTTTAGCTATTTTCTATTGTATGCGCAATATCAAATGAAAACCGTACCTTCTTAACGCTCGCGTCGCGTCAATTTTGAGAGCTAAAATTCATATTTTTGAGGGGAGGGGCGGGGGCTCTCTTGATTCAGTTGTCCATTGAGTAAAAGATCACTAAGTTAATCGATAAAATCATCTTTGCAGCAGCACGAGGTTCACGCAAGCCTCTTCACCAGGACATCGGACTTCGATTCGAAGGAGGAGAACGAAGGCAACCTGGAGGAGGGGAAGGCGGAGAGTCAGGAGTCCACCGTCAGTCAATACAACTTCAATTACTTCCGGCCTTCGCAGCCGGACTACTCCTCTGAGCACTAAGGCGAGAGAGTCTTGAGTGATTGCCGAGAGGAGCGATTTTTTGGAAAAATATCACACGCAGATACCCCGGTCCCGAAATTTCTTTTTTGTTTGTTTTCTGTTTCTTTCAATTCGAGAAGCCGGTATCGCGACGATGCGACATTTCGTTGGGAAGGGCCTCTGTGTATTTTGCAACACTTTTCCATGGACGCAGAAAGGGTATATTGGGCGTTTAAAGAGTTATCGCTCGATCAGAAAATTTGTTCTGTAGCGTATTCCTCTCCTGTATTTTTTTGCTCTCACGAGAGATAAAGGCTTGCTTGACTCTCTCCCATTAGTCCATTGTTAACGTTTATCTTTGTTTTATTTAGTTCTACTACTTTGATTGTTATTTCAATGTTTTCATGTATGTTTAGGCAGCCACTATTGTAATAAAATAATTGTAAAAAAAACTTTAATCCTTAAAATTTATTTATATTTTATGCTGATTATTATAATGTAAGATATACACGTAGATGCCTTATTTAAAGGCTTAAGATAGAGAAAGAGCTCGAAGATAGAGAAACTCGAATGAATAAATAATATAACTCGAAATAGTTAATGAAATGGTGTAAATAAAATGTCGTCTCACCAAAATTAAGATAAATGCTTTGTTACATTGCGGCTTTATTACTGAAATCGTCCTACGCCTTATGTAATTCAATACTTCGCTAATTCTTTCATAGCATGATAACAATTAGCGTAACTTATTTATGTTAGTTGGTGTATAGTTTAAGGACGATAAGTTAAGAAAAATAGGACAAGTTGCCACAGTGCTATAAAGTAAAGGGGAAAAGGAGGTTCGGTGAGAGAATTGCGATTCCTATTTATTCAAGCATAATCAAATGTAGTACAAATTCATCGAAGAGAGCAACGCACATAAGCGAAAGAGAAACATCAGAGGGAGTGTGCGAGGGGAAGGGGGAGGGAGACAGAATCCGAGAGAGTGAAGAATAAGGTTTTAAAGGTATATAGGTACAAGAGTACAATCGCTAACCCTACCGTTCTCGTAATGTTGTATGCAATTTGCTCTCAAGCTCACTTACCATAGGTGAATTTCGATCGATTTTTAAAGATAAGAACTCGGCGCAACATTGACCTCTTGCAAAATACTGGAAAATAATGTATTAGGTAGAATATACTGTAAACATATGTAATCGAATTTTGAATCATTCGAATGGAATATTAAAGCACTTTATTTGATAAAATTGATAAAAACACAATGAATGGTATATAAAGGTACGTGCAACTTAATGCATATGGAACTCAATAAACAATACCAATATCTAATTCGTACAATAATATAAAATGCAAATATTAAAATGCTATTGCCGTAAAAGAAAAATCTTTTACTATACATATATGTTTTGCTTCGTTATATTTGTGAGAAACAAATTATTTAAATTCTTTGATTTTATACAGTGATATTATAGTTGGACATAAGAATTTGTCGACTTGAATTCGAAGAGATATAATACGAGATATCACTAATGCATTTACACCTGCTTTATATTAAAATAATAAATTGCTATTTTAGTGTATTGGTACTTAACGCGTAAAACAACTCGATAATAGACGCAATTTCATTTTCCGAAGTAATTTAAATAATAATAACAGAGAGAGGAACATATCTCTGTTCTGATTCAGACTAGTATCCTTTGTTCAAAAATTTTTTTTTGGATGAAACACATCCTGTAGCTTCAATGTCCCGTGTACGTCTATGCATTTTGCCTGCTTGCTACTGTGCCAACATCAATTTCTATTGGATATACGGTTGGTAAACTGAAAATATTAACTTCGGCTTTAGATGCCCTAATATCGATCGAGGCTGCTTGAATTATTCATCAGTGGTTTACATTATCCTTTGTTCTTTCAATACATACTGTTATAAATATGCATGCGCGCACTTAATTGTCGCTTATTTCTTATTATGAATTGATGAATAACTTAACATAGCATTCGCAAGATTATTTTTTATTGTATATGACATATAAAGTATAAGATAATTCTGAAATAATAAATAAATCATTGCTTAAACCGGTTTTTAAATTTTTTTAAATGACATGGTAACCAAACGTACATATTTATTTTCACGAACGATACGCTCAATTGCATTTCGATGAAATTTTGTGAATCTTTTAATTAAAGACTTTCATAACATCATACATTATTATTGATATCTGTAATGTTATAATGCAAATTGTTTAATGATTAAACTTATTAGAAACAGCAAATTGTCCCTATGATGTTTATCACGCCGTAATATCGATATTTCGACAAGTCACAATTTAAAATATAAACGTAAACACATAACACACACACATAAACATTCAAAACGTCAATTAAATTTAATTGTAATTAATGTATTATGTACGTAAATTAGGCATGATATTATATTTTTAATCATTTGCTTCTAAATTTCACTATATACTACTTATGTATTGTTAAAATTAATGAAATTTTGAAAAGAAATAATAAAATATGTATCTAATCGGTTTTAATAAAAGCACATAAAAATTGAAACCTAGAATTTAATTATTATCAAACACTTAATTTTCAAGCAGTTTAATAACGTTTTTATTTGTTATTAGTATTCAACTATTATATCAATATTTCAATATTGATATAATGTCTAATAATATAATTAAGCAAATACTCAATGAGTATGTATTGATTGTTTACAAATTCTTATTCTTTTTTTTAATAGATATCAAGAAATAAATATTTTCTTCAAATTTTCTTTTAATTGGTCCGTATGATTATTTAATAAATTATAGATAATTAATCGTGTAATAATCTACTCTAAACGAGTTTTTTCTGAAAAAATTATTTCGAAGTCTTTATACAACAGTACCATACAATCTATAGCCACAAATTGTTAACAAATTACATTAATCTCTACTGATAATCTCTAATTACGTACTGTTAATATAATAGTCTATAATATCCTGTTTTATACATAAACACTTTGAAATATACACAAATATAGAGACGTGCATTCTGGTACGCACAAACATGGAGATTATTAAAATTATTATTTTAAACTATCGTATTTATCAAATTATCTCAATTCATAATTGTTTTCAATATCTAATTTGCTGATCGAGCACTGACGTTTTAAAATAAACTTTTCAATCTTTTAAAATTGAAATTTATTTTAACCAATAAGTCTTATTCTGAATTATACAGTTATTTGCAGTTCCAACCACAGATATATTTTCGTTCAATTAGAAATTAAAAACTTGAAAATACATGCAATATTTCCTTAACTAACATAGCACGTAGTTTCATAAATTTTACAATTGCAAAATTTTTTTAAAAAAAACAAACGTTTTAATTTCTTCTTTCATTTTTATTTTGGGATATTTTTTACTCAATTCATAAATATGTATTATTCGTTAAAAAATTGAAAAAGATGCGTTAAATTTCAGTTTTAAATAGCTTTAAAATGATAAAAGCATTTATTTTACTATATAAATATGGTAAAAATTGTAAATGTATTTCAATCTATTATTTAAGTATGATCTTTTATTGTTCCGTAGTATAATTTGGAATGCTATGAGCTCAATGTAAGTAATGTTCATTAAATTTTTATAAATACAATTTTCAAAATTCCGTTTACTTTATTGAAAAGCATTAAAAGTATAAAAATGTTAAAAGCCAAAATGAAATTTATATAATTTTAATAAATAAAAGTTTAAATAATTAATGCATAATTATTTATATAGAATATAGCGCAATATGTATATACACACATACTGTACACATACTGTAATGTAAATAAAATTTTGTTCAGTGTTCTCTAAATACTATAATATGATACATTTATATTATAGAATTTCTATTATCACTATGAATCCTGTTACGTTCTATTTATTATTTTACGGTTATAATTTTACATTGTGAGTACTCATTTTTTTAATGTATAGACATAAGTATTTTAGTATAGTACCAAAACATTTATTAAGTAAAATCATTTGTTAATTTGATTTTTAAACGGTAAGAATCATTAGTGATTCAAATATTATAATTGAATATATTAAAATATATATTTAAATTAGAAATATTTTTTATTATATTTATTGTATTTTGAAATAATTAACACTAAAAATCGCATCAATTAACTCACAATATTGAATGAAAATAAAATCCCTTAGACAATACATACACCCATCAACAAACGCATAATATGGAATTTTTTAATAAAATTTTATATTCGGTAATTAGCTTTGTCTTCCTAATTTCTTCGCAGAACATTAACTCAAAGATATTAAAAATTTGTGTTCTTAATATTTGTTAGAATTTTGCATTTAATAATCTAATTATTCTTATTAAAGAAATTTATGATCAGAATATTTATATTTAATAATCTAATAAATCAATTATTCTTATTAAAGAAATTTATGATCAGAATATTTAATATGATTGAAGTAAAGATCGATCGATCTAACACCCACTTTCGCTTTTAAATATCAAATATTTACATAATACACGAACAAAAATCCATTTTTTTTTTGTTTTTTTTTTTTGTTTTTTTGTTTTTTTGTTTTATAAAATAATCTGCATTTATTATAGCGGAAGAAAAATTATATACCACTATCTTAAATTATATGTGTTTAATATATTTTATAGTACAAAATATTGCCCAATTGTGATACAAACAGAAAAAATTCTTTAAGCACAATGCACAGATATTACGCGTATTGCTAAAGCGAGAAAAATATTACATTTAAGCCTTGAATATACCTTGAATAAAGAATATTAAAGCTATATTATTACAACAGAATGAAAATTTATTTATATACGTAACGGCGAATGCTATTAAATTACGCATTAGACAATGTAATTACGTAAAAAAATGTTAATTTTGGGAATAAAGCAGCCACACGGGCCAAGTAAAGTGACCGCTGATTGATTAATAATCCGTGCACAGTATTAGCTCGATAAACGAAATAATGACCAAGTGAAATATGAAGCCAGGGTCGCGATGACATCAGGCATTGCCTCTGACCGAGTGATTAAAATTGCCTAAAAGCTGACCTACGCCAAGAAACTCTGAATTCCAATCGTCGGGAAGATCTTTGAAGAGAGCCCGAGAGTTTGTTAAATCCAGGCATATTTTATTAAATCCAATCTTCAGTCGCAGGCTAAAGGGTTTTCCCACTTTTAATCGTACTAAACGAGTTGACGCAATGGCCTCCGCTCCTCAAGAGCCGACTTTTACTGAAACTTTAAGAAATTGCTGCTTAATAAACGCGACCTTCTCCGGGCACAAGGTGGCGGCCCTGCATCACGTACCTCGGTTAGAAAGTGTGGAGTTCGGTTGGCGCGTGGCGCCGCACAATCCGGTTTCGGTGTCTATTGGCAGATGAAACGCAATCGTCAGAATCGATTAGTTGACGTCCTCTCCTCTCCACCTTAAACTTTCGTTTCACGTTTTCATTGGGTTTGCGCGCACTCGAGTGAGCGCTCAACTTATTCATGCCTTATGTTGGTAAATGATGTTACGTGGGCGCGTGATTTTAAGCTACGAGCATCTCTTTTCTTTTCTTTGTTATTACGTCGATGTTTCTTGACTCTTATAGTGGCTCAATGTGACTCAAGTGGCTCGAATATCCGTATTAATCATCGTATTAATTATCTAATAATCTTTGCATTTCAGATCGCCCAGATGGATTCTACGGGGATTGAGCTGATAATATCGAATGTAAATAATATTACTAATGCGTTTATAAATATGCTATCTAGCGTTATATTTTAATTGCTAACTTTGGCATCCATAGGCTTAAACCCCACGAATATTCCACATTCAAATACTTACGTTAAATAAACTGTTGTTTTTTCTTCGAAAGCTAGAATCTATCATATATAATTTCATACAAATCAAGGACAGATGGTAAAGAAAAAAACTTAATATTTATAGAGTAATTGTTGAGTAATTACAATTAGATACTTGCAAGTACAACACACCAACAGGCTTATTATGAAAGCTCATTAATGTAAGCAAGTGCTTTCTTGACGTAAAAACAAAGAAAACGTGAACAAACAAACAAAAAAATAATGGCTATAGTTTTAGTCGATGTTTATAGAAAGGTATATTATGGAACGATAAGGCAATGATAATTTCATAAAAGAGCATTTGCATAAAACATCCTTTTTTCCACTAATAATTAAGATGGGCAAATGAATTTGGCAACTAATTCCTTTTTAATATTCAATAGCCTTGTTCGTGACTTTTAATCTACGTTGAAAGCTCTAAAGCTCCATGTAATTATTTTGAAATAATAAAAATAAAATGCATCTTATTCTCGTTTGGTAAAAAATTTTTATTCATTAGTATAAAAATAACATAGTACTAGACAAAGTTTTGGAACTTATAAATCTAAATGTGAATTCGAGAAAAACAAGTTGCTTGCCTCCAAACTGAAATGTTTCACTTCTTTCTCGAACAAACAATAATTAATCGCTATTATCAACATCCAAGACGCAAACGTAACAAGATTTTCGTTGTACAAAGGCGACATTCTTGGTGTAATATTGCTCGTAGTACGGCTCTTATATGTACAGAATTAATATATCTATGGAGCTGAGAAAAGGCCAACTTAAAGCTTTCGTCCAAGCCCAGTAAGTACTTCTTTATTCAAGGGGAGACTGATATGTAAAGTGACGTAGTCGAAGACCCATGCTTTCTAACTCCTAATTATCCTTCATTCGAATATAAACCGATAAATTGTCTTCACCCTCAATTTCAGGGTCTTGATGAATATTAAATGCCATGTGTCCAAGTCGAAGCGCTAATGAACTCATAGCCTATTTGCCTACTTAGCTATAAATCGCCCCGTCTCGGGCATTAACAAAACTAATAATTCGCACTATTTTCAATTACATCGTTCGGTCGAAGTGTCCCCTCGTAACGCCCTCGAGAAACCGCAGGATCTTCGCGATTCCGTTGCAGCTTATCTTCCCACCATCCGCTCACTGCCTCCCCCCCCCTCCTCGACGATATAAACAATCTCGAGGTCATTACAATCCGCTTATCTGCCGTTTACCAGTTACTATAGGCAGCCAGTCCAGGATATTTCTCCACGACTAGCGGCTGGGAGTAAGGAAAGCCGGCCACTTGCTTCACCACTGGCACGGAGTAAGGCTGGGCCACCTCGACAGCATAGGGTGCGGCGACGTGTTTGACGAGTGGCACGTGCACGGGGTATGGCACTGGACGGTCGACGGGTACGGGTACGGGCTTGGCGACCTCGACCGCATAGGGTTTGGGTACGGGCACGGCAACTGGGCGATCTACCGGCACGGCAACCTATTTAAAAAGCAAATAAGATTTTAGGATGGATGTAGTGAGCTTGATTGCTGATGATCTACGGTAGTTGAATCGATGGATTCACGGATCGTTTGTCCGCGGGATAAGACGGGACGGCGGGGGCGGAGATGGTGGTGGTAGTACACATTGATTTCGCTGATGGAAGCTTGGTAGTGCTGATGATTTATTATTTTGTTTTAGTTTTGGTCGATCGGGTATTTGGGGAGAGTATTGTGGAGGAGACAAATTATAATGATGAAATGCCAGCCTTTTATGCCTTTCCTCACAATTTAATCGCCATAATATCAATGCTTTTCGATTTAAAATTAAAAAATCTTCGCTAATGCATTGTGTAATGCATGGCTAAGGTAAATTTATCACCAAAAGCTGGCCAAATGCTCTTTGGTCGTGCTGATTTTCCATTCACCGTCATAATAAGAAAGACGTTTATTCACAACCAAGAACATTGATATAACATACATCGACACTTCATCCTTTGCCAAGATTTGCAAATTACTTAGCACGTAAGTATACTTACTTTCTGGATTACGGGGTACGGTATGTGTTTCTCAACGGGAACAGCAACGGGATGTGGTACCGGATAAGGGACTTCCTTGGTGATGACGGTGTTAGTGTGCACGCCAGCGGTATACAATGATGGCGCGGAATAAGCAGAATATGCGTAGGGCGAAGCGTAGCCATAGCCAAGGTCAAAGAGGCCACGTTTGTTCTTCCTTGTGTCATCGATTTTCTTATTGGCTACCTGGACATCCTTCCTATTCTCCCCAGCAGCTAATAAATTGGATTCGCCGGCTGCTGCAGTGGCCACCACGATGGCGAACAGAACGAAAATCTATAAGGAATCAAATAATGGTATGCTCGTGAGTTTGGTTGAG
>JAPYYT010004424.1:0-11185 GCA_030522565.1 Ceratosolen corneri | reverse complement strand
ATTTTTATACTTAATGTAGATTATAACGTAGATTTTATATAAAAATAAAACAATATTTTTTAAGCACCAAGTTTTACTTTTCAAATAGAAGCTAAAAATTATTATTATTAAATTATTATTAAGTAAAAATTATTAAGTAGTTAAGCTCATTGGCTACTTTTAAACTTTGCTCGAGAATATTATGGAAAAATTTGTACAATGATGAGTATAATCGACGATCAATACTATTAAACGGTAATAAAAATCGTTTCATATATTTTGAAAATCACAGTGTTGTCCTCTATATATGTTTAAAGATTTAATATATATATATATATATATAAACAGGCCAATACATTATAAATCTATATTGGCATTTAAAGAATATTATAATAAACACTAACCTTGAGGTATGTGCTGTTTCAAATTCACATGTTTTTAATTATGATTTTTAACTTGTAAAATTTATTATAAGAATGAAATTTCTAATTATCTGTATTTTTAATTTTATACGATACATAGGCTGTAGATATAATATATTTATATTTGCAACATATTTGCCTATTTATAGTTTCTCTATTATTGGTGTATTAACTTTTTTATGCTATTCGATGATTAATGATAATATAAGTAAATATAATATATTTTATATTGTGGAACAAAAAGGGGAATGGAATTTTACAGTAAAATGTATTAACAACGTGAACTGAAGTCTATCTAGAATAAATATTCTTCGATCTGTAATCCGACTTTTATACAGTCGTTTAATAGACATTTTTAATAAAAACTTAGCATTCAAATGCATATTATATTTTTATTTGGAATATAGATTGTGTTACATAATGCAGTTGTTCGTCACTAATGTTCCCACAGTAATATCGCCACTGGAAATACATTTCCAAACAATTAGTGGTATTTTCGCTTTGATCGACCAATCGTGGAAATGTCACGGCAATGACACATTCATTCGGTTTACTGGTACAAAGCTGTATTAAGGCATCCAAATTAGGTCCCTGTAGAGAATTAGCCATAGCATTGAGGCTTTAAAATTTGAAAAATTATATGTATACTGTCGCATGAATTAAATGCTATACAAGTAATAATTGCTTGCAAATCGGCAATTAAGCAACCGTGGCATCAATTATACTCGTCAGTCTAACATTGACAATTACTAGATAACTTTATTGTTAATAAATGTATTTGACAATATTGTAATATTATGATGACGTGAATTGTATGTAATTAATTACTCACCTTCAGTTCAATTACTTGTGAATTTTTTGATAGTCAATAAACCCTTTGATTTACAATTCCTTTGATTTGTCGTAATATTTCTTATATGCACTTGTACAGTTTCCATTCAATTCTACAAGTATTCTATTTAATAAAGTATTAGTACTATTTTTTAAAATTTCACCTAATGAGATATTCATATTCAAAATGATATATTAATATTTCCAATAATGAAATGTATATTAAATTATTGAATTCATTGAAGGTACTTACTACAATAAGATTCATAGCAGTAAAAATAATAAAGGTTATGAAAAATTCTTTCATTTTTTATTCTAGTAATTCTAGATAATGTTAAATGAAAAGAAAATATACTGTCATGAGTAAGAATGAATAGGTTTATATTATAGTGAAATATTAAATTGGAGTAAATGAAATTCAATTTTTCCTTATTTTCATAATTCAAGTTACATTCCTTTTGTACATTTTGCATGTTAAGAATAACATTTTTGACCTAATCATTTTCGTTATAATGGGAGTATTTATTATAAATAGGCATTATAAAGTAAGTCTATGCATGTTAACGGAGACAAAAATTTAAAAAGAAAAAGAAAAAATACGCACTCATGAAAATATATGTATACACACATATGTATATGCCTATGTTTTTGGTTTTTAAATTTTTTTATAGTCTTATATAATATTATTAATTATGGTAATACTGCAAATATAATTTGTATTTAATAATATTAAACATTTGTTTTGGCGAATGTAATTATTTTACAAAAATATAAAATAAATTGAATTTTAAATCAAAAATATTAGCAACATTAAGTTAGTTTTATGAGAATAAGAAAAATAAGTAATCATAAAATTTTATATATCTACATTATTTGTTCTCGATTGTAAATAGATTAGTATAAATATATAAATAATTATAAATTATAATAAAAATAATTATAAATAATGATGGAAAACATACTTTATCTTCATTTACTAATCTAAAACATTGATTAACATTTATTTTGTATACAGATGACCTTGAAAAATAATCTTCAGAAAGTAAAGATTGCAATACAGTTTGATAAAAAGAGTTGAATATCATATTTAATAAATTAATAATTGTTTGTGAAATAAATGAAATAAAAAATTTCTGTAATTAGTAAATTGCTGATGAAGCTATTTAAGAATAAACGAAATTTCTAGTCACGTTCTCTTTGTAAAATTATTCCTATACATATGTAGTTTATGTAAAAACGCGCAATTGTTTTACGAAGATGCAGTTATATAAAACAGTTGCCTTCCTAGTGAATGTATGTGACGCTATTGCATTTTGGACTTTAACTTTATCTTGAAATTCACCTGCTGTAGATTGATTATAAAAATATCTTAATGTAGATGATAAGTTACCAATCGTTGGTTTAATTAGTCTTGCTGCATACAATACTTTGAAAGTAACGCGCTCTTTGATGTTGATTTGTTGTAAACATTGATAATATTTTTTAATCTCATCATTTACTGTGCAAAACTAATGGGCTAATAAATTAATGCCATTTTTATTTTTCCGCTATAGATTTAATTGGTCTTTGTTTAGATTTGTTTTTAGTGTATTTCATACTATATCATTGAGAATAATTATATTACGTTTTAACAATTATTTTACTGGCCGTCTTTAAAAAAAAGATTATATACTTTGTTTTTGGAAATATATTTGGTGTAATTTGGATTGTCAGAGAACCTTGACAATTCCTTGGATATTTTCAATTGAATAACTGTTCACCAATTTATTGAAGTTTTACTTTTCATTAAACATTTACTTTTCATTGTTTATTTTTTTTAATTTTCACTGACCGTTTTCTTTCTCTTTTTTGCATTATAAAAATAGTTGCATAATTTATAGGTCTGCTTCGGACTATCGTATGAAACTTACGGTATTCAATTTTTTCTCAAAAAACTACTTTACCATGTGAATAATATTAGTAATTGTTTAATATATTTTTATCTTGTGAAGACATCTTATATATGCGTAAAATATAAAAAAGTAGTACATAGATAAAAATAAATTCCACTTAAATATTTAAGATATATGAACAAGAAGCAGGCCGACAATATAAATTAGTATTTTTCGTCATGTATGTAAAAAAATATCCTTCATATCTAATGATAAAATGACATTTAATGTCATCGAAAACCACAAAGAAACTCCGATTCGTTATAAATTACAATGCAGTAGTATGCTGCATTTATTAGATTAAAAACATAACAAATAGTTCAGTAAAAGAATGATTTTTTGTGGGTGAACTAAATATAGGGATAGAAAGGAGTGACAGAACTCGTAATTTTTGCGATGTAGACCAGAACCAGCAGTGTGCCATACTACTTCGACTTCAAAATAAATTGTTTTAATAAGCGGATGCATACAAGTCGCGTATTAAAGCGGAAATAATTGTTGACCAGCGACCGAGTTTTATGTAAATCCAACACTGGATGTGCATTGCCTTCGTTTTTATATTCCGTTCTTTCTTTCACGCGCTCTCTCTCTCTCTCTCTCTCTCTCTCTCTCTCTCTGTCCTCTCACTCTGTTTCCGTTTCTGACACTCACTCATTTTCTTTGTATTTCTCTTTCATCCGTTCTAATGCATATCCTATTAATTGCAAGGAATTATTGCTTTATTTTTTGTTAAGCGAAATAAATACGTAGTATATAATTGAACTAAGGAAAGAGATTATGATTTATTTTTAGTTAGGCGAAATAAATACGTAAGTATAATATTTAATTAAACTTAAAAACAAATTAAGTTTTAATATAAATTAATTATTAATCAATATTATTTATTAAATGCGGGGATTTAATTAATCTTCAAATTAAATTTTAAAATCAGAATTTATCGACCTACTTGTAAAATATATCTTTGTTTGATTTATTCAGTGAATTATATTATTAATATATTTTAAGCAATTTTTAGTTTAAAATATCAAATATTGTACTCGATTTAACTCTCGATTTTATGCAAAAATATAATATTTTAATTAAATTGATAAGTTTTCAAAATATTATGTATCATTATACTAAAATCATCACTAGTACAGAACTATATTAGATTACATTATTAGTAATAAACATTCAGAAGCGTCGAATTATATGAATAATATGCATCAACTGTAATAATTAATTCATTCGTACCATTTGAATAGATATGATTGAGTATAAACAAAGCGGATTGCAAGTTTATAAAATAAATCATGAAAATAAGATATGGAAATGAAATTCCGAAACGTTTGTATTGCACATCAAATTGTAAAACCATTGCATTACTTCTAATTACGTTGCCAGAAGTATCGTTTGATTCAATTAACATGTTTCACTAGAAATAAAATCGCATGTGGATACTAATATAGACGATCCAGCTATTATATGTACGACCAAATATATTAGTTTTGAAATTATGTTATAAATATTGTTTAATAAAGCTTTCAATAATTTCTTTATTAATTTTTATCAATTTTCTATCATATTTGATTAGGTAAGTTAAATATTCTTAACTTGGTTAAATTGATTACTTAAATAAAAACTTTTGGAACGCTGTGATAGTTAATCATAAAAAAAGTGATTAATTGTATCCTTAAATTTATAATTTTACATTAAACATATTACATAAATAATATTCATAGATTTACAACTTACTAATTTATTTTTATCCATATTAAATATATTTATTGTTGGCTATGAAAAGGGTATTCATAGTTATTTCGCTAGCTTATGCAATTCGTAATTTATTTTTGTAAAAGCAGTAAAAAATAAGATCATGCATATTAGAATTTTTTATTATAAATGATTTAAAATAATGTATATAATAAATTATTTATATATTATAATTTAATTAATTTAATTTAACAGGTCGGCTCGTTCATCAATTCTAGGAAGCTTGGAATATTTGGTATTCTTGTGTGGAAGAAACTCATTATCGAGATACTCTTACGGTAGATGCTAATTTGACACAAATTATATAAATATTGTACGCACGCACACGCACATATACACAGAGAGCGCGCGCGCGCCCATATATATATGTACGTAATATGTGCGTACATCACTGATATAGCTAAGTTATATAAATATGTCTATGTTTTTGCAGAAGAAGTTATCAATGGTATGTTAAACGTTACAAATGCATCAGTTACAACTGTAATAATGCAGTTTAGTATCACATATCATAATAATGCTAATACTTGAATAAATTTTGTTTGAATCATCATCGTGAACAGCAATAACAGATACAATGAATTTTATATAGAATAGATAACAATAGTCACAAAATATCTACTGTATTTTAAACTCAAAACTAAAATCTTGAGTAAATGCAATTGTCAAATTTATTTTTTTGTAAATGCATGGGACTAAAAAGTTAATTGTATATTTGACATACGCAGAGCATCGTACATTTTTTTAAAAATTACTACGAAAAAAAATTAATTATATTTCATTCTTCATATATATTTATTCTATTAAAGAAATGTGAAAGATACGTTTTAGATATAAATGCTAATTGAAATTATGGGGATTTATACTTTTATTTAGTGAATTGCCGTTATTGATGATTGATCGATGTGAAAATAAAATTATCCAATATTTCGATAATTCAGTATTAAGAATAAAATATCAAAATTTCATATCTAAATGTAAATTCTACCAATAAAAGAGATATAAATATATAATATTAAATTTATAGTTTTATGACAAAAAAGATAATGATTAAAGATCAACTGACTAAATAAATAATTTGAAGTATACTTTTTAAAGTATAATAGTGAAATCAATGGTAAGAATAATTAATAATTAATAATAAATAATGAATAATAGATTAATATTAAATTATAATACATTATAAGAGATTATGCTATATTTTTGAAAACTTATGAAATAATAATAATATTATTATAATAATTGGGAGGTGTGGCGGACCACAAACATATCTGTCACATATTAAAAATTTCTAATGTTATAATAAAAATATATTTCCTATGATAAATATGACTCGTCATATTTAATAGTATCTTACTGGCAAAAAAATAATTATGGTTATAAAATCAGAGATTCAAAATAACACAAAAATAACACCGGTTGCATGAGAATCTTGCTTACAGGTAATTCAATAATGATGAGTGCCAAAGTAATTCATTAAGATTGTAATAATAATTTGATTATAAAATGGACCACAAATACGTGTAATTTATCTGTTTGGTAAATACGTTTTTGTAAGTTGAGCTAATAAAATACATACTTCTTGATACTTAACAACTGAATAAGATAGTATTGTTTATTTGTTTAATTTTGTTTGTCGTCTCCCTCTTCGATGATTTTCAAAATTCATTTATGCTGTTCATTATACCAAAAATTGACTTACAATTATCATTAACTTAATTTTCACCCCTGAAGTTTCAAAGAACTTTGAAATGGAGAAATAAAATAAACAAAATAATAAGCATCGTAAAATATATTCTTAAAAGTCTCTTAAAATATATATGTTTATAATTTTATATTTTGATCAATATATTTTAAGAAGAAAAAAATATTATATTACGTAGAAAAAATCATATCTTTATAGTTTGTATGAATGGTAATTATACAATACTTGACGAAACAAAAATTTTTAATTAAATTTATATCATATATACTTTAAAATTTTATGTTTCAATAAATATTGAAATAATTACAAATTAAGTTTTGACGCAACCATTAGTAGACTATTGCATAAAAAGGGAGTTTCAAAATTGAGTTACAATTTATTATATTAATATGAAAACAATAATTTCTAAACTTTAGTTTAGATTTTATTGTCTATTTTAAAAGATAAACTTTACTTCCATATGAGTCTTCTTCCCATTAGAACTTAAAATGCATATCTTTTTTATATATTCTTTATAATTATTTCTATTTTATTTATTTTTCTTCTATTAAAGTATATAGAAAATAAAATTTGTTCTAGTCTATTGTTTAATTTTGAAAATCAAAGAGAGCAATATCTTTAAATATATTTAAAAATTTATAGCACTTCTCTCAAAAGTCGCTTAATTATAACGGTATAAAATTTAAAACAAGTGATGTACTCAAAACAATTAAAAGTGAACATATCAAATTTCCAAAGTTATGTGTTTTAGCTTTTCATGCTTTTTATAAGTACCCAATATCTCTTTTGAATGATCATTAATGACTAAATTATGTGTATCTCGTCGAATTTAATCGATTTTTTTAGGAATCAGAAAATTAAAACAATTCAAAATCAACATTATTTTAAAATTGTAGTATTTACTATTATTACAAATGTTATTTTATTAAATTTATTATTTAAGTACAATACATGTGTATTATAATTTATGTGTTGTATGTGTTTACTCCGGCATGTTTATTTAATTATTAAATAAACTCATTTATTTAAAATTGTAAAAACTGCCATAATAATATATTTACATTAATATTAATATAAACATGAGATATACTCTATGAGATATGAAAATTTTTATTTTCCGTTCTCGAGAAATCAAACGTATAAAACTTATTTCAAATAAAAGTCAATTTAATGAAAAATATTCGAGTATTCCTCTTGCGTATCATCTGAATAAGGAAATCAAAGGTATTGTGGGACGACTATATAATTTTTCAAAATTCATACGTATTACTTTAAATTGTTGGGCCGTTGATACAACTATATCCAGAGTTAAAATGATAATTCATAATTATAATTTGGCTTGAACTCAAAAATATTCATGTTGCGGCTTACTAATCTACGCCAATAGAAACTAATAGCTATTATTTAAAAATGATCTTTACATTATATTTTTTTTATATGACAAAATATTTATTATATTGCTTAAATATGAATGTTCATATTCATCATCAATTTTATGTACTCTTTATTTTCATTGAATTAACCAATAGCAATTTAACTCAATATTAAATCTATGTTGATGTATTATATTATTCTACTTTTTAAAAACAAAACTAGAACAGAATTCATTCAGTTGATTCATTAGAATTAATTCATTAGAACAGAAAAGTATTAAATTATATAAATTTAGGAATAATAAAACAATTTTTGTTACTTATGACAATACTATATATTATATAAAAATTAAAAAATTTAACCTATTAACTAAATATAATGAGAAGCAATGTAGTAAAACAATATCTGCAAGTTAGAACTTGTGGTGTCAAGTTTTTTCTTGTTATCATTACTCTCGTTATTAATATTGTATATAGATTTTTTTTTATCGAATTCCTACGATCGTTTTAATATTACAAATTATGCATTCTTTTATTTAATTCTTTGATTTCAATATAATCACAAAAAATACTTAATTATGTAAATTTAAAAATATTGTATAACCGTGATTTATATATATTTCAAGACGTATTACTTAATGGTGAATATGTTTCCAAATTTACTAGTTCATTTTAAAATTTGTTTTCATATTAGATGAGAGTATTAGGGATATTTTTTAATTCGAATAAATTGCTTATAAAGATGTGATGCAATTAAATAATTATTACATAAAAGATACCGAATAAATCAGTTCTTAATTCAAAGTTTGCTCTCTAAATTGCCTATAAAAATCTGATGCAATTAAATAATTATTACATAAAAGATACTTAATAAATTATTTCTTAATTCTAAGTCTGCTCTCTTCGCAGTAATTATTCGACATTTATTAACATTTATGATGATGATTGTCAGTTTATTCCGATATTTTTAGTTCTAATAATACAAAATAAGAACACAAATTCATTTGTACACAGCTAATATATAAGTTTTTAAATAATTAAGTTTATGTTTTAAATTTTACTTAGATACTTAAAATACAATTATATTTTGTTTGATATTTTAATAATTTTTATTTGGTTATTAATGACATATTTTATTCAATCTCTATAGTGATGTACATAAATTGCTAATTATAAATATAACATAAAAAATAGTAAGAAATAAAGTAAGGTATATACAAATACAATTTCCGGATACGGAATGAATTGACTTAATACCCAAAAAATAAATATTAATTGAACAAAGTCAATATTACAGTTGTACAAGGATATATCTATTTAACTGTACATTTATTAGTTACTACTAAAGTAGTTAATTTAATTGTTTATAATTAGTTGGTATTGACAATTATGATATATGTAAGTCTATAACTATATAGACTATAATAAAAAAATTGTTTAACTTCTAATAATTAACAAGTATTTTTTTTTGAAACGCAATATAAAAAAATAACGCAAAATCGAAAATATGTACGATAAAACGTCATTTTACAACTACTCAAAGTATATTTTGTATCGATAACTTTTTTTATATAAATATTTTTAGATAAATACATGTGATTAAAGAACTATTAAAAAAAAGTTTAAAATAAAAGAATGAGTTAATAAAATAATCCATTTAATTTTTCTTACTTATTTTTTTATTAACTTTTTGACTAAGTAAACAAGAGTGAAAATAATGAAATATTTGAAATAGTTAACTTTTTGCGCTATCTTTTCTTTATCGAACACGAATAAAAAAATTAAAAACTTCATCATCTGAGAAAATCAATACCACACTTCGTACTTGAAACTTCAGAAAAACATGAGAATAATAATCCTATCAAGAGAAATTTAAATTTGACCAAACAAGAGAGGAGTGACTGAATAAAAACTAAACGGTCTGCGATAGAAACCAATTGTATACTGATTAATTTGTTTCGTGTATTTCATCATCCAGCTCTTGTTTCTTTTATTTCTTGTCATTATAATAAAATTGTTTATATATTGTTCCACATAGATTTTAATTTACAGGAATTCCGTATATTGTGATTGTCGATTATTTAATTTTGTTTATCTTCATTTGTATTTAAAACCATATGAATTGTCTTGGGGCCTTTCTTAGGCCATATGAATTTTCTTTACAATCTGAATTTAAATATGACAATAAAATTTTTTGTTTTATTTACTCTCGAAGAACGATACAACAAAGAATACTTTAAAGAATAATTCAGTACGAATTTGTGTTCTAGAAAAATAAGTTTTGTCTTTTGGCAGATTTCTTATGACTACTAAGCAGCTTTTATGCTTTTGTTCATACACATTTATATTTTAATTTTTGTTAGTTTTTATATAATTAAATTTAAACAAAATATTATTTGAATAACAAACGGTATAATGTATACGTATATTGATTTACTCTTACAGTATTATAAATTAGAAGTAAATTTAAATTTGTATCAAAATTATTTATTTTTCGGTAGCAATGGAGGATGGTAATGAAACTAAGCTTGTAATAAATTTCTGTATTATATCGTGCGTTTAACAAAAAGAGTTGATTTATAAGAATATGAATTGAAATTTTTCATGTTAATTTAATTGTTTTGTTTATCATATTTCCTCGGAGATTACCTAATAACTGTAGATTCCATTATGAATCCACTACTCAGCTTTAGCATGAGTAATTATTAATATTGTTCAAAATAAATAATTATATTATAATATTAAATGTATTATATTTGTAATGACAACATCTGAAATAATTTATGAGTAATTGCAAAATTTTAATAACATACAAAAAAATTTAGAATGATAAATTTGGAGATAATTTTTTGTTTGATTGTTAATCTTTGTAATATGTAAATTATAAATCTCGTTATTTGTTATTAAGTTATTACTGACATTCGTTTAAAATTACGATTAGAATTAAAGACAAAGATTGAATAAATAGAATAAAAAAATACGGATGTATAAAAAAATATTTGTATAATTTATAGATATGTACGAATTGCAATGGTAATATATTCGTCATTAAGCATAATATAAAGCTCAGTGCTGACAATTAATTATGTAACTAACGGTCTCTCTGCGTTCTTTAATGGAAATAGCTTCGATAATTGGATTTAGATTCTCTTTCACAGTCTTTTTAACTATCTATTAGAAATTTTATACATT
>JAPYYT010004422.1:0-18158 GCA_030522565.1 Ceratosolen corneri | reverse complement strand
TGACACTGTACACCTACTGATCTCACAAATTCAGTCGCAGTTAACACTGAATGAGAAAATGCTGCAATCTTCAAGCTTAATATTCCATAATAAACAAACTCTATTTTGTCAACAGACATTACTCAATTAATTACACCAAGATTCAAATGTCAAGTCAGAATCTTGATAGACACAGCCTCAGAATCAACATTTGTATTTCAATCGAATGAAGCTTCCATGCCATGTCCCTATCATATTTTTTGCTAGGAATACGAAGAACACCTTTATCAAAATTGAAAAGGGACAAACGACTATTCCAAACTATATAAAGCATTTATGACAGAGTACGAGCAACCTGGCCACAAGACAAGAGTAACAAATCACAATCGTCCAAAAAACAAGTTTTGTACTATCTTCTGGACCGTGGTGTACTGAAAAAGATACAACCACTTCAAAGATACGAGTAGTGTTCATCGGATCCAGAAACTTTTCCTCAGGTCTATCACATAACCACTGCATAAGGGAGCAAATTTACATTTTTGAAATTTCAGATGTATTGCTTTGGGTAAGACTACAGACACCTGTTTCCTACAGATAAAACTAAAATGTACAGACAAATCAAGGTACACAAGGACGATTGGGATCTATAAAGAGTCTTATGGATTGACAAAAATGAAAACGAAGTGCCATACTGCCTAACTACAGTGACATGGAACGAAGCCCACCCCATTTCTTGCAGTGAGAAAACTACTCCAGCTCGTTGAAGAAGGCTACAAGTTTGGTTAAGCGATTCCTCCTATCACTTCAGGTAGATGATAAGCTTGGAGGAGCTGATACTTCAGAACTACTGAAGGAAATTGCCAATGAACTACGGAGCCACTGCATCGCGGGGGGTTTCCCACTGGCAAAATCGCACACTACACACATTGACGTCATAACAGCTTTGAATACAAGTAACGACAACAGTTCTTACATTTCATTTGACGATTGCTTAATACATGTTTTAGGATTGACCTGGCAACCCTCATAAGAGAAATTTGAGTTTACCAGGACATTGGGTATCAAGATTTTCACAAAAGGTGGGTTTTATCTGAAATTGCAAGGATTTTAGATCCACTGGGATTTATCGCCCCAGTAGTGATAAAGGCAAAAATATTCATGCAATAATCATGGAGGTGTAAACGAGAATGGGATGTCCATTACCTCCTAAAAATACAAACTACGTGGCTGAGTATAATAAAGACACTCGATGAACTATCAACGATTTCTATTCCATGGTAGAAAAATACCTGGAGCAATTCAATAGTTAACTAACATGGTTTTTTTCAGACACGTCAAACTCAGCCATGGCAGCAGTCATATACATGGCTGTCCACTACAATAATACGACAACCATTACAATGGTATACTCCAAAACAAAAGGGTCGCAATCAAAGCTTCGAGCATACTAAGGTTGAAACTAAGTGATGCGACATATATAAAAAAAAATACTAAACATAACCATTGGCGACATACACATGTAGGCAGACTCCCAGGTAACCCTATTCTGGATATATGGAAATGCAGCAGGCTGGAAGGACTTCGTCAAGAATAGGATCACGAAAATAAACGAGCTTCTCCCAAGGCTCAATGGCGATTCTTCCCTGGAACATCCAATCAAGCTGATTGCGCCTCGAGAGGTATAACCGGCAATCAACTAAGAAAATTCTCGCTGTGGTGGCAGAGACTGCCCTGGCTATACGACAATGAATGCTGACCAGAGCAGCAATCACACTTTGACAATAATCAAACAATAAAGGAAGCTCGACGTGACATTAACATGTTCACAACTACCATTAAACGTGAGCTACTTTGGGACCTTATTAACAAATATTCCGAATTCAATAGGCTTATGATAATTACTGCTTTGTGTCTCAGGCTCACCAAGCTCTTAAAGAAGAAACGGAAATCTAGAAAACTAATGGCCAACAAGACGGACACCGATAAGGTAGACTACATAAGAGGGAATTCCACTAAGGATCGTCCGATCAAGGTCACCCTAACTACAAGGGAACTGAACCAAGCCAGACTATATTAGGTTCGAGAAATTCAACCAGTTTATTTTGAAAATGAACTGCATGAACTATATCGAGAAGGAGAATTACATGAAAATCATGATCTCTCTTGATTAACGGCGTTTATAATGAGAGTAAACGCAACGGCATAATGAGAGTAAGTGGACGACTCGCCAACGCTCCAATATCAGAAGAATACAAACACCCTGCAATACTGCCCAGAGAATCTAAACTAACCTCTCTCTTAATTGACCATGCCCATAGAAAAACATTACATGGAGGCATTCAGCTCACTTTGGCTTACCTTCGACAAAGGCATTGGATCATAGGTGGAAGAATTCCGGTAAAGCATCATACTCTACGATGTGTGGTCTGTACTCGACAGCGTGGGATTCGAGCACATCAACGAGTCAACCCTACCAGACCATTTACACAAACCGGAATCGACTACACCGGTCCTTACGCTTGAAAAATATGGAAAGGGCGATGCCACAAAAAACAAAACAGCTAGATCTGCTTATTCGTATGTTTCATAACGGCAGCCGGTCATCTAGAAGTAGTCAGCGATTTCTCAGCTGATGGCTTCATCGCTGCATACCAGCGATTTACTTCACGTAGAGGTATCCCTCATACACTGCATTCTGATTGCGGAACTACATTTATTGGAGCAAACACAGAATTCAAAAAACTATTTAAACAAAGCACAAAGCAAAATGAGACTCTCAATAAAACAATCAGAGAACAAGGTATGAACTGGAAATTTAAACCACCAGCGGCCCCACACATAGGAGGCAAATGGGAAGCAATGGTGAAATCTGTCAAATTTCACTTAAAACGCACAATCAAGGATACATTGCTCAAAATGGAATTATTTGCAACCCTTCTGTCACAGGTAGAAGCGATCCTAATTCAAGACCCATCGAGCCACTCAGTGACGACCCAGATGACCTATCGCCCCTAACGCCAGGTCATTTTCTAACTGGAGGACCAATCAATGCAATACCGGAGCCCTCACTACTTGACCTGTCGTCCACAAACCTTTCACGCTGGCAGCTCATTCAACAGAGGACTCAGCAGTTTTGGAAACAATGGTCACTCCAATATCTGCAACTATTTCAAGTAACTTCAAAGTGGCGTCATAAACAAAACACTATCAAGGTTGGTACACTAGCACTCATAACTGATGAACAATACCCACCAACCAAGTGGCCACTTGCAAGAATGATCGCTCTTTATCCTGGAGATGATGATCTAATACGAGTCGTGTCACTAAAGACTGCCACGACCACCCTAACGAGACCAATTTTTAAACTCTCAATACTACCGATCACCACTGAACCAGTAAACAATCAGCACCCAGTTACTGAAGTACGGGATCCCAAATGTCTCGTGAATTCAGTTTATCTGATCTTGATATCACTTGTAAAAATTGTTCGTTCTTTATTTCATATACATTACTTTTAAATTGATAAAAATTATAGAACTAGTTGAAGATTCATAGTAATCAAAGGTTAAAAAAGAAAGTGTACATTTACGTGGTGGTAGATATTAAATTGTGCATTGTAAGCTTTAATTTGTAATGTGTTCTTCTATATCTCCAAAATAGTTATTAAATCTTGTACATGACATTTTTAGATTGAATTTTGTTACTATTAGTGTAGACATATGATTATTATTTTGAGTGTAAGTATTAAACTTATTGCTGCATGTCAAAAATATCGACTTATCGATACCTTCATAAATATCACTTTTCTCATAAATATTATCTCTGCGTTTGCTATTTCGTGATTTATGATCCTATAAGATATAAAAATACGATTAGAAAAGAAATGAAAATAATGATAATTTTAAATAGTAAGGAGAATAATGAATGAAAGAACGAGAAAAAAAATGAAGAAGAATATTTTAAATTTGTTATAATGTGAATATATTTAAGCACAAAATCAAAAGTAATTCGATAAGGTTTATTTATTTGAAAGTGATTGTATGTGCATATATATATCAGCCCTTTATAGAATATAAAAAATATTTGACCATATGCTAGAGAAATAGAATTTCACCGGAAGAAAATGCTTTATAATGTATTTAGGCCTATGTCCCAAACAACATCAGAGAGAAACATTAGAGAAAGCTCGGGGTTAAGGGAAATATAAAATAAGAAAGATATTGCAAAGGAACTTTTACAACATCTAAAAGCTTGAGGTATTATCTTCTCGAACAAGTATCTGGCATTAGTCTGTGTGTGCAGGCTGAGTGAGAACGAGATTGAGGGGCTTAAGCGGGAAGACGTATACAGTCGCATTAGCCTACTGTTCCTGTGCTCTCTAGGCTCGTTGCATTCTATGCTCAATAAAATATGCAGATGTCACTTTCTATTTGCAGGGACATGCATTCATCTTTAGAAATTAACAAGACTAATACTTAATTAGTCCGTGGATCAAGTGAGAGAGCTGTCGTCGACATGGACAAAACTTTGCCCATTCCGCATTCAGCAGTTTTTTATAAACTGCTAGCTTAAGAGTTTCAAATCATGTCCCCGTAGTCTAGTTAGTTTCAAGAATGATGCGGCCTGTTCTCGAATTACGCTACATTTTTCACTGAGATGTAATCCGCGTGAGCGCACTTTTACAAGTCTAAGGTATTAGCGAGCGTTACGTTTTTCCTCCAACTATTATAGGACTTCCGTTTTAAAAAACACTCCGTGTTGCGTTTACACGGTGCAGAAGCCTAACTCGCGCAAAAACTAGACATATGGGATGGATAAATAGATTAAGTGTCGCGTACATTTTTTTGTTGCTTCCTTGCTCACTTTATCGATTTTCGCGTTTTTTCACGCCAACACTTTTGGTCTTTTACGTACGAGAAGCGCAATGCATTAGTAGGTAACGTATTTCAGTATGTTCCACTTGAACGAGCGTGTACTTTCGTATTCATGGATTGTAAATTTAAAAGTTTTTCAAAGCACAACAAGCAAATATGATTTATTTGCAAAAGTGTTTTTTTTTTACCTTTTGCCGATCTCATTTATGTTAAAGTGTTAGTTTGGATTAAAGAATTTTATTATAAGTAGAAAAAGAAATGTGTTTCAAAACCAGTGAAATATTAAATGAAAGATTCGAAAGTTATGCATCAGAAAACATTCTAACTATTACAATACTCATTGATCGAAACAAAGTTTCATTATGTATTTTGCATCAATATTCCTTACGATATGAACAATTCTTGCACGAAATAAAAAAAATTAGTGCAAAATTTAACGAATTTGAATAATCAATTGATCATATTATTAGTTTTCCAACTAATAACATTTAATGTAATAATATAATTCAATGGCATACCTCGAATAGTTTTTGAGACGCATTATACAAATTTTAATTAGCGTGTATAAATAATCCAATATTAATTTGAATTATTTTCTATATTCATGATCGAATTTTCTATACTACTACTTCTAATTAATTGCTGCTAATGAAAACATTGGCAATATTCTACAATCTTTCTTATTCGTGAAAATACGTGATAAGGAGAATATGAACAATTTAGATAAATTATAAAAGCAAAGGAACGAAATTAAAAGGTGTAGGTGAAAAATACTAATTGAGCCGTTCACGCTCTGATTAAGTATTCATATTAAATATTCATTCAAGGACTAGTAATACCAACATCAGTGTTAAAAATAACATTTTTTCAATTTCTTATATATAAATAGTAGTGCATAGATGTAGCATATTGTGTAATAAACGACATAAAGAAGGAATTTTATGAACATTAAAAATTACATCTTTAAATCTGACTGACTTAATTAAAATTAATATTAATGAAAATACTAATCATTTTAAAAAATCAACTAATTTTTCCGTGTATGCACCTACATGACTCATTTCCTTATATGCATTATCTATGAGGTTTAAATTATTTCATAAAATATGTAAGAACTAATTTTATCATTTTGCTTTAAATACGATTTACTGGAATTAGTTTAAGAGTCAATACTATAAATCATAATGTAATATTTTAATTATATCCAATATTAAATATTTATATCTAAACAATAAATATATATAATAAATAATAAAATTAAAATAAGTTTCTAAATATCTTAATTTTTAATGCTATTTCATTCCGACTTTTATATATATAAAAATACTATTTAATTCTATGTTTATATACATAAATACATGAAAACTGTATTTCAATTCTACGATTATACATATAAATAATAGAAACAAAAATTTAGCTACTTTTCTTTATGTAATTTAATGCCTTTTATAAATGATGAATGTTGGCAAATTTAAAATCGAACATTTGAACTGCTGTTATCTGACCTAATTTGCAGAATTTCAATATTGTTTTACTCTATTGCCTGCTTTTCTTTCAAATCAATTTATTTTTCTTTTTTATATACTTTTAAATTTTGTAACATGTTTTTCATAAAATGGGAAAAACTCTTTAAAATATGCTTTTGTATAAATATTGCCAAATTTTATGCAGAATTTTAAATAAATTTTGAACTGTTTGTCCTTATCATTAGTTAATAATTCATATTAATAATTGAATAACTCTCTATATTATATTACTTGTAACCGATATATGCATGTTACCTCGTTGATTAATATCACTGTTGGATGTGTAAAATTTCTTTATGACATTTGATTATGGAATTTCTTTATTATATAACATAGATAATATTGTATCTATATTGTTTTGTATATTGTATGTAAAATAGCAGATGTGAAAATTATAATACTATATATATATATATATATTTTACAATTTTTACAGTACATTTGGTGAAGATTAATATTTGTAATCATTTTAAATATAAGATGATCCAGAATATTTGTCAAAGTTTATTTTCAACGCATCTTTTAGTTTGCACTTGCACGCGTAAATTTAATTAAATCCATATAATGCTCAGATTATTATCTTGCTGACGGCAAAAATTACGATATTTGTATAAATTTATCTTAATTAGGAAATTATACAGATTAAGTGTGAGAAAAATATTGAAAAAACTAAAGACAATTATAAACAGAATAAAATAATAAATTTTTATTTTCTTACTGTTCTTTACTGACAATTTAAGTGTAAAATCTAATTAATATATGGAATAATATTTACTGTTTAACCCATAGTGTAGAATTGATTTTATATGAATATATATATATTTATATAAATTTATTGTACATATAAATATGATTTTTAAATTGTATTTAGTACATATTTCACTGGAGTAAATTAGACAAAACTTTTATTATTCGTCTTTTATTAAACTGTAAAATAAATAAGTAAATGATCAATAATTTCTCTTTTCTATTGGAATCAATTCAAATTTATTTTCAGGTCAATTTAAATTTAGTTTAATGTTAATCTTATCGACAAACAACGTTGATATGATGGTTGCTGTACTACATATTTCTAATTTTAGGACTATTAAAGGATGTATGATTTTCTACAACAGAAAAATGTTTGATATTGCTTTAAACATATATATATGTACATTTTTTCTTTTTCAATAATTTACTAATGTAATCACATAAATACAAGTAAAATATAGGATTTGAAGTTAAATCGTACAAAATGATAAAAAATTAATTATTATTTATACTTATGTAGTATGTTATGGATGGATATTATTAACATTACCTTAAACGTACGTTATAAAGAAGATCGAATGAAGCTATCACTATAATAACTCACCTGAAATACAAAAATATTAATATTAATCTCTATTAAAATATAAAATAAAAATTCACTTAATGTCTTAAGAACTAAATTTTTAAAAATAAATGATTAATTAAATAGCATAATTTATTAAGATTATTTTAAATATAAAGATTTTTATAAAGCAATTCGATTTGTGTTTAATGCACATGAGCGTATTTAATGTCTGAATTCTTATGTAAGCATACGATAAGTATTCTATGTTAACATTGATACAAAAAATAAAGAAGAATATACATATGAATGTAATGGTGGATTACCGTTGCATACATTTTAATCAAGTTCACGCAGTCTGAATATATACATGCTTTTTGAGACAACGAATGTCATTACAATAACAGTTTCTTACTATATTGTCCGATATGGTTAATGCAATACAAACTTCAGACAATGAATTTTATTTTTATTTTCTTAATATTTTTTGAGCAATTTTTCACCACAATATTTTACCTTACCTTTTAATTTTAATAAAACTTGTTTACGATAGATGCACGATAAAACAAGCACAAAGCAAGATTAAGAGTATTATTTACTAAACACCGTATTCAAACTCCTGCTCTGCCATCCGTGGTGTACCAACTTCAACAACGGCATTTGTGTCCCTCGGCTGTATTCATACATGTGCAAAAGGCAGCAGCAGCTCTGCAGTTTTATAACTATAGTTCGAAATTGACAAAATCATGTGTACTCGTGCGAGCATATCGCGTTTGGCTTTGGTAGTATACGCGATGGGAACGTTAATCGATAGCAGCTCATCGAATCTCAGCTGCCCCTTTACTTTATTTTCCCGGAATTTGGGCCACTCGCACTTGACGTGACTTGAATTATTTTCTTCGTCATTAGATTTATTTTAATTTGCTTATTTTATTTTTGAGAAAATTCTTCTTATAAATGAATATGTAACAGTATTCGAGCCTTAATAAATGACAGTAATCACGAGGAATTAAAAAATGTATATTTTATTAGCAGACTGTATATTCCTTCGTAATAGGAATGCAAAGCTAATGTAAGAGCGTTTATTTTCTAAGATCCTATAGCTCGTAAAGAACCAGACATTTATATTACAAAAGGTACTTTGCGTGACTACTTGTCACGCATTCATTGGACCAATCCTTAAAATAAAATACATGCATTGTAAGAAAAGACGTACCCTTGTTACTAGTCGCGTGACTACTCGCATATATGTCAGGAGGCCCAATCAAACACGTGAGATGGAAAATGGTTTAACGAGCTTCTATAGGTGTAAAATCAATAATCATTCAATAACTAGGATATTTATGTATCTGTTGGGCAATAATATGGAAGTAAGTGACCGAGATCAAGTATAAAATTTAGTATCGACACAATCGCTAGAATTGCAACAAAGGAATATGATACACTAGAATATAAGATTAGTCATAATGATGTGGTCATTGAATTTATGGGAAAATAAGAAGTATGTATTTATAATTATTACAGAATTGTTTAATGAGCTTTCAAATAAGATTGTTAAAAAATATCTAGTTTAATGAAACTTATAAAGTCCAATGATATTTTCATTTCCACAAATTTCACGTAAGAACTCAAAATTAGTTAAGAATATTTTATTTAATATAATATTTAATTTCATCTTCAATATGAAACTGTGGTACATTCTTTGCAAGCGCATGAAAAAATAAAATAATTCCATTATTTACAGTCTATTATGTAATATTATTCATAAGTAATTTATATGGTATTTTAGTTTTTTAAGTTGTGATAATTATATATTATTAATTTTTATTAGAAATTTTCTGAAATAAATTACTTATTAAAATATATTTAAAGGTTAACTAAATGGAAACCTTATTAATATTACCACTAGAAAAGAATGCGAAATATTTTTCAAATAAGAAAGCCAATAAATGCAATGTAATTTTCATAATACTTAGAGGAAAATATTTTTATAAAATTTTTTAAGTATATAATTATGTTATAATTAGGTATAGAATTAAGAATTTGAAATCCTTTAAACCTACATTGTTCAATCCTTTAGAAAGTTTAATGAAACTATTAATTTTCAGAATATGCATTTGCGTAAAATATACAGAAGGCCATCCGAACTTGCTACGAACTTTTTTTTAATATCGTACAATTACAAATAATATAATTTTAAATAGTATTACGACGACAGTTTTAAGGCGAAAGAAAAAATAATAAATAAACGCCATTAGTGTCATATATAATCTACGAATGGTTAGAATTCCTTTGAATTTAACTCGATTCTGTGTTCTAATATGAAGAATCGCATTGAAATATAGCGGAGTATTAAAGTGAATGGGCAAATTTCGGATACTATGGTAATAAAGTTTAATGCGTTGAGGCTGCATTTGTCATTTAAGACATGTTGATTACATATTACGTGGCAGCGGTTTCTATTACACTGACGCCAGCTGAAATAGCACCGATCGGCATTTTAACGTTTATGCAGAGGGATATCCTTCTCAGCTAAATAACGTAGTTTATATATGTCGCGATTGACTTGTTGCATGTACATGGTAGATCTATTATATCAAACTCAAAGGAGCTTATGAAGGCGATTTGGGCAATTGGGCAAAATAAGTTTCCAATTGGTACATCAATAGAAACATAAGTTAGAAAAAGATTAAAATTTGGAAAAGAAAGTTTAGAATATCAAAATAAAAGTCCTATTAATTATGAATACAAACAGGTTGAAAAAATCGATTCAGTACCTAAATTTCAGTGACTGAATTTATATATTACTGAATTGAGTATATATTTATGTAAATTGCAAAAAGATTTTCTAAATTAACATATTAATTGTATGTAAGCAATTGAAAATTCGATTTATAAAGTTTAGCCAAATAAGTCTTATTTATATATTCATTTATAAAAAATATATTCTATGGGCGTTATTCAAGAAAAACGCATCACTGATTGAGAGAGTGTAGAAATTAACAAGTCAATTATTCATATCTTTTACCATTAGGGAACCTTATCATTCGACTCAAAGCTCATAAGACTATTTATTATATAAAGATAACGTTTCATGAAAAGCTTAATGTTTAATTGGTTAAATAAACATCTGCCAAACTTTGGTTTATGCGTGATTAACCCGTACCGAAATTTCAATAAAATGTCAACTTATCAGATAGGAATTATGAAAGGATTAATTATTCTCAGATTATTTCGGAGTATCCTATTATTAAAAAAAATGTTTATATACCCTTAATTGAGAAGTGAAGAATTGAAAATGTTGTCACAAGCATATCATTTCAAATATGATAATCAGTAAATATAAATGATATATTGAGTGTCTTCGAGATTCAAAATACGATAATACAATATAATTTTATTTTAATTAAAATAGATAGTATTCACAAAATTTTGCGCCTATTCGAACTTTTCTAATTATAAAGATGAGGCTTCAGTAAAGTTAAATAAAAAAAAGAAAACAAAAAAGTAAGAAACCCCAAAAAAGAACTATTCTGAAAGTTCTGTTTGTAATAATCCCAGGCGAAGACGTTTACGCGATCCTTTCAAAAATCTTCTTTTCTTAATCTCACTTCAATCAAGAAACGCGCTTGTGCTCGCTCGTTCACTTATCCAGCGGCGCGTTAATACAAACCAAGCCCATCAGAGACTACAAAATTTCCCCTCAACTTGCCTCATCGCGCCATCTCATTCGCTCTCCCGCCAACACTTCCTCGCTCCCTGTCCCTTCCCCTCAGCGCCACATCGCCGCTAACTCTTTGTCAGCCCCAGCCCCTCTCTCTTAGTCAGTACGGCTGTCTCTCGCTCGCTCTCTCTCTCTCTCTCTCTCTCTCTCTTTTACTATATCTGTCCGTCTCTATCCTTCATGAGTCGCGCTCGAAACGAGCCGTACGAAACGATGCCGCAGTAATTAAAAGCAGCGTTCTCCTCCATTCACGGCGGGGATGGCTCGACTACTCTCTCAACGGTTTCCTAATTGAAAAAATTTTCGAGACAACTTTTAGAGAATGACGAGCAACAGCATGGATTAAGGATAAAAAAAGTAGGAAAATAGTGATTTTGAAATTTCCAATTTTTGCAAATCTTCTATCTATTCTACATTCGTACTAAATTTGTTTTAATTCCCCGGTGAAGATAATCGGTGTCAATTAACAAAAATTTCGTAAATACAAGAATATACAATCTTTTCTTCTAAAATTGAAATAATTTTAACAGCAGCAAGATTCTATTAAATAAAAAACAAAAGAGTTTGAGGAATGTTTAATTTAGTTTAACGGCTGTCCGTAAATTCTTGTTTTACATTCTGACATAATATCTATAAAAAAAATTTAATTATAGTTCGCTCTACATAAAGTATATTTTAGTCAAAACAGTGTTTATCTACTCCATCCAAATAATCAAGTTTTTGTCAATTTCTATTAATAATCCACAACTTTTATGTCCAATTCTGCAAATTATAAAAAAGAAATATAATTTGTAATTTGGATAAATTGTATATACATTGTAATTCGGAGCACGAAGGGTCTGTTCAAGTAAATTCATATGTGTGAAATGCTAAATCGTAAAAAAAAAAATTGATAGGCGTGCTGACCTGGATTTTGCTACATTGTATCCTTTCAATTAAAAGACTATAAGAGTAATATTCATCATAGCCATTTCCATTGTCGTTGACATAGCTACAACTCACAAGTTTAGTTCGGGAATAGTGCCAGTACGGTTAATGGAAAAATCAACCGAACATCGAGACGGTTTGGTAATAAGATAAAGAATTGATAAAAGCCTTTTATAAGTCTTTATTATACATTTTCTTAAGACTACATGAAAGAGATTCGCAAGTTTTTTTTCTCTTAAAATAACGTTACTGCGGTAATGGAAATAAATAAAAATTCCGTGGCAAAAGTGGTTGGTAGCAGAAAATCCTTCTGACGTATTCTTCACGCAAACGAGAAAAATAATTTACTCGATTCTACATATAAATAGTTGAATCGCATTAGATGCAAAAATACATAACTTAAAAATACTTCATAAATAACAAGCCTCAAAAAAAATTGCAATACGAGAGAAAAATTTCTATAAAAAACCATTCACAAAGTGATACCCACACTATGAGTTAAGCGAAACTAACCTGCACTTACGCATGCATTATAATTCAAATAAACAGCTAAAATTTTAACTCGATTAATTTTTATCAGCTCGGCTTTCAATTTCAATTTGAAACTCAATTGGTCAACAAAGCAATCTCCCGAAAAACATATTAACTCTCCATTACCATGTAAGCCAGCCAATGCACTGTCCTGCCTAATTCAAAATACGAGGAACGAATCATTCCAACCATTTTATTATTAATCTATCATGCCATCAATTTATTTACTCTCTTATACTTCTCGGCTCAACCATTATTCAGCAACTACACGCAAACCCAGAACCACACCCATTGAATTGTATTCTACTCGAGCCTCAGAATTTATAAGTACCATAAACGAAGCTGGACTAGCAAGTGGAGCAGAAAGCGCGCTGTCCGACACGAGCGCTCGCGGAACATCTAAAAGGATCGAATATCTTCGGCTGCAAGGCACAACGCCTCCGACACATTAGAGTAACGGATACCAGTAGTACACGTAAACGGTTGAAAGTTGGAAAGATGTTAGTTGGCGGGAAGTCGCACTTGTACCGACTACTATTAAATATGTCCTATTGCTTTTTATTGTTATATTTTATGCCTGCCTCGCACGCAACAAGTAGTGCACAACTCACGTTAGTTTTTTACACATTGTATAAATCCCAAGGAAAGGAATGCGAACATGCTGTGCCAGAAGGCAAGGCTGCAAATAGCGATCAATAATCCTAATAAATAATCGATAATAAAAGTGCTGCTTCAATTAAAATCTTTGGTATTATTAAAACGATTTGCTAGTGTCTACCGACTATCGATCTATCTATTCATACGAGAAACAATAACGATAATGTAAACGATGTTTATGTGTCGGTGCATAGGTGCATGATGTGCGTCTAAATTCCACGTCGTAATGAAAGCTCAGCAGCTTGGGCCGAAGTAGCGACGTACATATTCGTCACAGCCCTGCTGCTCCAATCGTAGACGAAGATATGAAACCAATGTGAACATACCGCCATGTTTGCTGGGTAGAGCGGTGATGAAGAAGTGCAGCCCCAGGCCCTGTTAGGAATCTTGGCACCTGGAGGAGATACCTACTAACTTTCCATTCGCCGCACTTTCGCCGCGCCGTCTTGTAACCTGGGCTGCGTTTCCTATGCACCTGCTAGTCAACTTCTCGATTACATTATCGGATATATCATTTATAATCTGCTGGTGTCAGGGTTCGCATTGTGCGTAATTCGAGTACATCATAATTGAGGCGATTCCTAACTATACGCGTATAATTTGTGGGCATCTATTGATGATCGCGAAATCATCTAAATAGTTGTCAGTCATTACGGGCAAAACGGAAACGATCAGTTTGAAAAGGATGCTCCGTTTTATGTGATTTCTGAAACTAGTGGTTCTCTATGATGGATGAAAACACGTGGATAGTGATGCACGTAATCGTTCGTTGTCTATCGTTGTGTTATAATATAATTTAAATGCTCGCCTTAAATTTATTTAAAGTCTTTAAATTTATTCGATAGTACCGCTCCATGTAAAAACGAATATTGTTCTAATCTTGAATTGTCAACGTGCGAGTTAGTGGAGCATAGATGATAAGCAGGCAATCTATTACAAGAGAATTTTAGCTTAAAGAAAGAGAAACTTAGCTTAACGACTCGGACTCTTAAGAATACGTTTATAAAGATATTTGATTTTACTGCCTGTAGTTGTATAAAAATTAATACCTCGTTGGGTCCGTGCAACATTATTTCTTGAAAAAATTACGCATTCGTTCTTTTGTACGTGGAATGAAAATTTTGAAAATAATTCTTTTTTATTTGACGTACAGAAAATATTCACTATTTTCGTGTATATTGCCACAAAGGCAAAGGTGATTGTTCTCGATCTCCGAATAATGATCTAGCAAATGCATAAACATAATTAGACTAAAGACCGAGAAGATTACATATTATATGCTGTAGAGTACAAATACAGTAAAATATTATACTGTAATATTGTTAAATTATTTACCACACTTACCGTTTCGGTTCTAGAATCTTTTTTCATCCTTTATGTAATTCTGGTGATTAAGAGATCGAAACTCGACCATTATCTCCGTACAGTGATATAAATGTCGTGACAATCCTTACGTTCTTCGTTCTAGTATTTAATAAGAAAAATTCTCGTATTCTTTCGAATTGGATTATTTAGGCAACGGGACATCATTCACTGAAATATACCTTCATAAAATTGAGGCACTCGAAATAAACTCTGTGTATATATATGAAAAAAAAAATGAAAACAAAAAAAAGGAAAAAACAGTAGCGTGAAGCGACAGGGAACAAGAATTGCGCAACGCGTCAATTGCACGAAATCCCTTTTCGCGAGCAGTGGAGTGGCGCACTACTACGCTACCGCCGCCGCCGCCAAAAAATAACGAAGAAGCACTTCAAGCATTAATAATGGGGATTTGGGGTGCGGCTAGCTTGAAAATGACAGTGGTATCAGCCTCGGCGTCACCTGCCCGCACTCTTTGTCGAAATTCCAAAAATCGCGTACGCGTAGGTCGCGCTGCTATAGCCGGAATTGATGTAGCGGCCTCTTTTCGCCACGCGCACATGTGCGCTTTTGTTTTATAACGCAAGCATGCACAAGCGGGGCAACATTGCCGCGCCGACATTGATGGACAATGGCGATCGTTTCGCTTACGCGCGTCTAGTCATTTCCCGCGTTGTTAACATCACCTGCCCTCTTGTCCGGCTAAATCGCAGCTTTTTATGCAAATTACGCGGTGGAGGTTGCGCTGAAATCGATGAAACTCGCGGCTGCCACGATGGAATAAATGGGAGAGGTCGCGATTACTAACGGCAATAAACGACACCGGAGCTAATAATTATTGCACCAACAATTGTGCGTAAAATAAAGGTTAAATTTGTATTCCTAACGGGCTATTGTCATTTATGATTTTCGATTGTATTAAAATTTGGTTTGACGATTAAGGGATAACATTATTCTGCATACGGAACACTGCAATTTGCTTTTTTTTCCAGTTGAGTTTGCGTGACTTGACTCAATTTTTTTCGCTTTGAGTGCCTTCACAACTTTTGGACTATAAATATGAGTAGGGTGATTCGTGTCGATAACGATAATAGTTCCTTTTCTTTATTTTTCATCCCCCTGCTCTGGTTATTTCGTTCTTTTGCCGCATACCGCTGGTCGCCTGTGCATGAACAACGAGCGGCGTGTACGGCAGGAGCGAGACGAAGCTAGACATTTTACGATTTACACACCTCCTGCAAAATAAATCTACCAAAATCGATCTCGCGTAGTGATTTAACATTTGGATAACTATTCGTTCATAAGGCAGTTCGAAATTTAGCAAAACAGAGGGACCAGGAATAGAATCTACGTTATTCATAGAGCAGTGGACTTCTACGAATCGAAATCGCAATAATTCATCGAGCAAAATTACAAATGCTTCGGATCAACTTTATACATCTTTTCATAAATCTATAGAGTGGAAGGAAGCTGATAGTTATTTGTAAATATATTGATACGATATGGAAATTGAAGTCAACTATTCTTCATGTGCAATACTTGCACATAGCGATAGAGTGCAGACTACGATAATTGCTTTTATGAATGTTCGATATTGGTTCGTATGAATTTTCCTGCTCGTAATCGTAAATGTCTGTCTATATGCAATACACGATAACAATGTAATATAAAATAATTCTTACTCTTCGGCCTTCTCCAATCCTATTAGTATAATAATGTCACTTGCCGCGTATATATTTATATTATAAAATAATATGAACAATTTATGAACAATGCTAACTAAAAATGCAATTATAACATTTAACTTTTATTAGATATTAATATGAGAATACAGACTTTTTTCTCCTACAAATTTCTCCGGGAAAATTAGAAAAATACAGGGAGAAACGAAACGCTCAATGTAAGGACAATGCCAGAATAATGAAACGACATTCTCAAATTAAATATTCAAGAATGGTATAATAATAGCGAGTAAGTACGTATAGAGTCTGCTCAAAGAAGCTCAACAACTCTTCTTTAGATCGCTCCCTCAACATTTGGTCGTGCAATTAAATCCGGCAGATATGCCTTTTTCGTGGCCAACCTGACGCTTCGATACGGCAGCACAGCGCACTCGGAGAATTAGATAAACTCGAAAGCTCGTTACGTCGAGGTGTTTATTACTTTCGCAGCAAAGTTTCGTCCCCGTCGGTGACAGCAACAAAGAGAAAGAGGCGATATGCTGACAAAATCAGCGCGAGAACAAGCCAGAATGACGCTAGAGGCTGAGACCGTCACGAGACCGCAAATTGCATTTTCGGTTTTAACAGTATGCGAAGGCTTGAATGTACGGCAGGTTAAACAGGTTTTAACCAGACCGAGTTGACCTCCCACTCAATACACTCCCTCGCTCAAATTCACTCTGTTGGTCCCTGTTGTTCTATCTAGGAATTTCTTTCACCTCGTCCTTTGACTTGACATCCGCACATCCGTCTCTCGGCGTTCTAGTTTACCTTTAGTGTGCACATAGCACCGTTGTATTTAAAAAAATGCAGCTCTGTACAGATAACGATGAGATCTAGTATTTGTTACTGAAAATTTCGTTGATATTCAATTGTAATAAGATTGGCAGTCACTCGGCATAAAACATTATATGTCATCCTAGCTAACACTCATAGTTAATTATCGTAATAATCGAAGCTTATTTTTTAGTATTTATAATTAATCCAAGTAAATTATTTTAAATTTTACATATATATTTTGATATGTAACTTTTTAATTAACTATGAAATAATTAATAGAAATTTACTAATATACTTTCAAAGTATGTTCCTGATAAATGAAACCAATTGTTCTACTCTTGAAGAACATAATTAAATATCAAAAATAAACGGTAAGTTGTAATATGTAAAAATAAATTAAGTGGAACATTAAACAATAAATAAAATTGTATAAAAATGAAATGAATTATTGGATGTGTAATTTGGCATAGATATAAACAACAAAATTTAAGTAAACGACATGTACTTATAATTTATTTCATTGGAAACTTTAATGTCGATAGATAAGAAACCTTTATGTTGGCAATACTTTATTGGCTCCTACTTACAAATAATTTTCAATTATGAATAATTACAATGTTTATATTTAAAACGAGTACTATTCGATTATTCAATGTTCTTTATCCTTTTCGAGAGATTAAAGCTTCCTTTAGTAGAGTTTGTATCAAAAGTAGACATGGCATTTCGTCTTAATTACACAAAACCCAAATTTGAATTATTATCATT
>JAPYYT010004421.1:0-12917 GCA_030522565.1 Ceratosolen corneri | reverse complement strand
CGTCGGGCCGCGGTTTCGCGGTCATCCCGACGACATAAGATCTGGCTGGGTTGTTTATCCATTCCAACTCTTGTCGGTCCGTTAATAGTTTATCACGAAGAAGAAAATATAAACAAGAAGAAAATATATTCGATGTATTTTTAAAGTATATTCGTAGAATCTTGTGACACATCTGGCAATCATAAACGTATTGAATGTATAAAAAGAATTTACAAACAAAGAGGTAGTACCGAAAGTCGAGAAACTGATGGATTCTCGAACATGAATAATTATTTTAGTGCTGTAAATCTAGTAAAAAAAACCTTAGATCATAATTAGTAGACAAATATTTTTCATATAGATTAAAAATTGGAACGATTTAGTTGAAAGGCTTTAGATTTGTTAAAATTTAATCTAAATTTATTTTAGATATTAATGAGTATGTTATTGTTAATTTTGACACCATTTTTGGTGGAATTTGCAGGCTAAACGCGTGGTATTGTATTTGGCCCGAGCTCGATCCGACCGTCTCGTTGATGAAATGATGATAGAATTGCAGACAGTAGAAACGCTTAATTGTCTTATCGAGAGGATGGAAACACCGCCATTCTACCGGTTAACAAGTATGCGTAAAACTTCCTCACATAGTGATGCACCAGCTGCAGATCCTGGTAATCCAACCAAAGATTTGGGAGTTGAAAAGGGTACTATTCATACTAAACGGCACTCCGGCGAGGATCCAATAAAAAACGGGTAATTGAGCAACTTAATGATGTATCAACTTATTAAATTATTTAGAAATATCGTAAACCTTTTTTTATCTAAAATTTCTTAAAATATTAGTTATCAATATTCTAAATTCCTTTTAATATTATAATGCATGTACAATTATTTAAAAAAAACTAAAGCAAAAACAAATAATCAAGATATTAAATTAAAATATTTTTAAAAAATTATCAAAGTATAAATAATAAAACAAAACGTGTCTTAAGATTCTTCATAAAATTGTATTAAAACTTATTCAGATTAACAATTAATAATAATTATTAATCTATTATTTAAAAATCAATTTGTAAGTATAAATAGTAAAGATAATGTGATAATGATCTAAACATGTAATACTTTATATTTTATGTTATAAATCCTTTAATTTATAATTATAAATATTAAATTATTATTTATTAAACTGATAAAAAATTAAACTCTATTATAATTATAATATAAATATAAAAAATGAACGGAATTATGAAATATTTACTTCTAGAGTAAGGAACTTAATTTCAAAATAAAAGTGGGTATATCGTTTAAAAATTCATTATCCATTATTTAATATGTTATTTTAAATAGTATAATAAAAGTATATTCTTCAGTTAATGAAGAGACGATAATTTTAACATAACTATCTGCTTATTCATATAGAGTTTCTAAGTCGGACACTGCTTTGCGTACTCTCACCGGTTTTCCTAGTGTTCGGACAGAAAAATCACATACTACTAGCGGCCCCTCTCTCCTCCCCGATGAACTCTCTACCCCTTTGACTGAAGCAGAGGTAAGCACTCAGTATAAAAAATCCAATATTTTTATCTATATTTTAACTAATATTTTAATATCCACCTTTACAGTTGTTTGATTTTCAGTTAACATCTGAGGATGCTTTTTATATACGTAATGTGCCCGTAGTATTCAATGAAAGACCAGTAGTTAATATTGGTGAAAAACTTGACGTACCTCAACCTCATCCTCTCCCAATGCCTGAGTACGGCGGATACTTTGCCCCACTAACCGAGTACCTCCCCGATAGCTCACAGCCAATCAGCAGCTTTCACAGGTACAATTTGAAAATTGTTATGCATTTTATTAGAAATATATATACATTTTGAAATGATATAAATATTTAATACTTTATAATTTGCGTTATAAATCCTTTGAATTGTTTCCGAGATTCCGTTTGACATCGGAGCTCTCTCCTTTAATATTTCCATGATTAAAAGTGTTTATCTAGTGTCTGTGTATTATAACCGACAAAACTTGGAAATAGTAATTCACTTGAATGCCATTATAAACAGTTTGTCAACTATGTACTTTATTTCCTCTTCCTTATAACTCCTACCTTGATAATTTAAATATTTGGTACGTAAATCCACCAATCAAATAGAATAAATCAATAGAACATTGATAATTTTCTAACTGACTCTACCCCTTCTTAAGGGAAAACGAAGAAGTGACCGGCTACATAAATACGAACGCACGGACAATACGATAGTTACTTCCGACACCTCAAATCTTACATTATTAATCTCATTATTGTACTTGGTTGTTTTATAAATACAAAATATTAAACGAGGCAACGTTACAGTTTACACTATAATTCTCTTACACTAAGTACAAGAGAACATTAACATCGTGTTTTCATTAAACAGTGGATTTAATTAATTAAACAGTGGATAGTTGAATAATATATTCTACGTGAATTTAGATATATTTATTTACAATATTACTTAATTAGTAGCGCGTAATCACTGAAAACATATATTCACAAAGAAACTCCTCTATTCAAGCAGTGGACAGTTTAATAATTAATACATATAGATTGATTAACAATCCCACTCACTAAGAAGCAGTGATATAGACGATATATACTTATTTATAATTTTCGCTTAATTAAAACCACAACTGATTCACTACAATTACTCCCACTGAATTTATACAAAGCTTTAATTAATTACTATTTTGTTAAAGGTAACTCAACTCCTTGTAACTTTACTCTTAATGATAACCTACATCTATTACATTTTTACATTAAATAAATATCTATAATTATTAATTCCAAACCTCAATTCTCAATTCACAATATCTTTTGTCTTTCATGAATACAATCTCAATATTAAATTCCTATTAAATTAAACATTCTTAATAAATAAACAACTATTGAAATTACATCAAATATAGTTCGAAGACACTGTTCGGATTTTTTTCTATGTGTGTTTTCTCTCTCAGATGTTGTTAGAGACTTAAATTAGGTTTATTAAATAATAAATATATAAATAGATGCATAGTAATTACAGAATATGGTTGAATGTTGAGTGTGCTGGGTTGTGGTGATATAAATGTTGCACTATGGAAACTGATATATAAGAGTAGAAATGGCATAATTCTAGATCAGCTCCTTTTAGTTTAATGTTCGCTATGAATTGTTTAGAAAAACGTGGATTCGCAGATTAGTAGCCCTGGTACCTAATTTGAACTGTCTCCAATTCAAGTTGATTGAACCGAATAATTACAAACTGTTACAATATTACAAAGTCTCAAGATAACACAGATTTTAATATGACTGCTGGCTTGGATATAACTTATGTTAATAACAGGGAAGAATAACTAAGTATTATCGGTCTGATCTCTATATTCGAACTGAGCTGCCGATGTCTTTTTTCGGTCTGTTGTTTTTACATTTTCCCCTCGAGACATTCTAATAAAGAGAAGATCGTGATTCTAAACACACTCATAAGAGATTTGTTGATAGAATCTCGAACCTTATTCTTATTCTTAGAATTCTTAGAATGTCCTTTTATCTCCTTCTTTTCACTATCTGCCTCTCCTTACTCACACTGAGGAGATTGTTTAAATACGGGTTTAAAATATAAAACAAATTGTAATAAAAAGATAATTGCACGGCTAGTCAGTTTCTTTATTGTCTTCTATATTCATAATGTATTTCTTAAATGTATTGAATTATATTCTATATTATTTTAATTCGATTACTTAATTTTGTAATATATAAATGGAATGAGATGGAAACACTTTAGAGAAGGACTATCTTTATTGAATATCGTTTTATTGTGTATACTTTTAAAGTAAAAAAATTTTTGACTTAATTTGACTAACCATTAATTTTTATTTAAACATATTTCGTAAAATATTTGGCACAATTAATAAGAGCTGTGTTCTTATTATGACTCTATAGTCAACTTTATTCATTAATCATTAAAAACAAATTTTTGGTCACATTACCAAAATAATTATTTAATTAATATAAAAATTTCATTTTAGATGCAACGTAGCGGTGATGCTTTTAATTGATGTCGTGATCGATGGTATCCAGTTTGATTGGGCCATTCACGTGCCATTGATGCTTCACATTGTTTTTCTCGGATTAGATCACTCGCGACTCCTTGTACGTGATCACTGTCGCCTTTTACTTCTTAACATGCTCGTCGTTCTCGGTGATCATCGCGATCATCTCGGAATCGCACGCGTGCTCCTCGCAAATAAGACTGACCTGTTGGATTTTGGACTTTCAACACCTCTCTTACCAGTGCTTCAACATAATTTCACCGAAGATGATCCAGAATTTGATAGTTACCTGTACGGACCAGCACCTTTATATCCATCACCACCAACAAATATCAATAATACGTAAGTAGAAGGATAAAGTTTTTGAACTAAATCTATGGTCATTTCAAATTTATAAATGTTTTATAGTACGAAAAATATAGTATCATAATAATATGTAATTTTATTATTGTATTTTTCCTTCATAAAATATTTAAGAATGCTTGTAATAAAAACAGCAATTCAATTTCTATAGGGTAATTATTTATTATCTAGATTGTAAATGCCTTGTATATCATAAGATCATAATATTCATCAAAATATTCACTCTGAATATTTTGATAAAAGCAAAAAAATTAATTCGAAAATTTAGTTAAAATTGTTATACTTGATCAAAACAAATGCATTGGATAATGATATTAAAAAAATTATATAGATTTTTATGATATTCGACGGTTTTTTGAAATTGTGCTTTATACATCATATAAATAAAATAATATTTATAAATATAGGATAAAACAATTACTTTCGAATTAAAAAATGTACTGAACTGTCTACTTGAAAAATTTTCAATTTATTAAAAAATTTATTTCTAATTTAATTTATGTTAAATTTTATAATAGATATTTTACATTTCATCAAAAAATTATTTATATTTAAATTTCAAATCTGACTTGTTCATAAATTAATGAAATACTTAAAAACTTAACAATTGTACAGATGTTTAACTCCTTAGAAAATTACAATAAAGAATTTAAAAAATATCTAAATACTGACAAAACATTTAAAAAGTAAAAATTTACTTTAAAATATATTTTTAAATAATATCTCAACACGAATATTTTTTATTTAGATTTACAATACTGTCAATTTTTTATTTTATTAATTTAAATCTATTTCATGAAATCTTTTAAAAAAAGAAAGTGTTTCCTTCTGATAGAATAAAAGCTTTTAAACAAAAAATTAAAATCGACATCGGTGGTCCAACTGCAATGAATTTTAATTATTTTTGTTGACAATTAGAGTTATAGTGTCACCTCAATCCCAGTCACCACTACCTCCATGTACACCACCTTCATCACCTCCACCACCACCTCCATTACCACCTCCACCACTATCAATACCCTTGACTGAAACATCGTCCTCGCCGACACTTTCGTCGTCGCAATCGTCATTCTCCAACAATGTCAGCCCGGTACATTCGCCTATAAACGCTGGCACCACACCACCTGTGTATTCCTATGGTAAGATATTATATTTTTAAATTTTTACTTCAAGATGTTTATATAATTATTCTAAAAGAAACATTAGTATAAATTTATTTATTATTTATTACATTTTTCAAAAAATCAACAATCAGTTAAATAAAGATTAATATATAGATTAATTTGTATCTTATTTCAAAATATTGAAAATTCAAATACTTTCTAAAACAACTACATATATTTAAAAAAAATTTTTTTAAACATTTTCATTATGTATATAAAGTATTATAAATAAATATAATATTATAGAATATATATAAAACAAGTTTTAATATTTAAAAAGTTCATTTTTCTGTAGACATGCTATTCTATACTTTAAAATATATATATATATATACTGCGATGTTATAAATTAGAACAAAAATTAATTGTGAAATACTTAAAAAATTAAATAAAATATTTTTGAGGCATTTAATAAAAAATTAAATATTTTGGAGGCGCCGGGTATCGATCCCGGTACCTCTCGCATGCTAAGCGAGCGCTCTACCATCTGAGCTACGCCCCCTTGTAATTGAAAATATACTGATTTTATATTTTCTGTTCTAATAAAAAATGTTAATGTATTTGTAAATACATATGACAAGTTTATGACAAATTTCTATATTATTATTTGAATCTTATATACACTTTAAACTGAACATCCATACTAATTGCTGTACTACTCATTTTTAATAAATATTTTAACTAAATTTATGAGAAGTATGGATATTATTCCATCCAAAATCCACATATAAGATTTTATTAAATAATAACTATATTATACTTTATACATTTTATTTACTATGTTATCAAATAAACGAGTTCAATAAAAGTTATTTGTCAATTAATATTACTAATCAACACGATATTATGCTACATACATTTGCAAATTACAAATTTATTTTCTTTATATTTATTATATTTAATATTACAGTTAAATTTATATTTTGTTTGTATACTTAAAAATAACTTTAATATATAAAATTTTTTAAATTAAGACCAATGTAAAAAATCTTTTATCCAGTAGTACATAATTGCTTAACAAATTTTTCATCTTAAATCCTAAAATGTAATTTTATTTAATTATAATTCTAAATAATACATTTATATACATATTTATAAATTTTTACAAGTCAACGAATATTTTTTAAATTAATTTGATTAAAAATTTATTTAGTGTAAAAAATATATTACAAGTTTATATCAAAATATATTTTAGAAAAATGTAGATTTAATATTCATATTACGTACTTATATTCCTTTATGATTACGTTTGACTATCATCTGACATAATACTTATTTAATTTTTATTGTCATTTATTAAAATTATTTCCTTAAATTATAATTATATTCCTATGTCTAATAAAGACATAGTAAATTATCTTATTAGACGTGAAATTTCTTATATCGACTTCATCTTATAAAAGAAAAAATAGATATAAAAGTTCAATAAAAAATATTTTATTATCATTAGTTATTATCATTAATATAAGTATCTAATAATGTATATATAATGATTTTTTTGTTCTTAAATTTAAAAAAAAAATTCAATATTATAGCAGTTTATCTATATGATTTATGCTTTTTTACAAACTCTTATTCTTCATAAACATAACAGAAAATATATTTTTATATTTATCTTAATTTTTCATCAATAAAAAATAATATTTTAAAATTTTTCTATGATTTTACTTCATCTTTTTAATTATATAGAAAATTACAATGATCAGATATTGTTTTATTAATTATTGAAAAACAACGTATACTTTCACTCAAATTTATAACAATTGAATTTCATTTGAATGTATATTGTTTTCTTTCAGTGGTTTTTCTTTTTAATTAATTTGAAAAGAAATTATATAATGTTAATAAAAATTTAATATCTGAAATAAAATCTGTTTGGGATTTAACCCGATGTGTAAATTTTCCTACGTTAGAGTGGGAGAACCAGACAGCGGCAAGGAACAGCTAATTGTATTCTACAAAAAGACAGAAATAATTAAATCTTTAAATATTAAATAGAAAAGTTTATTAATAATAATAAATGTATAATTAATTGACTATTGCAATTAAACTGATGCATAAAGTTGTTGAATATAAATTGGTGATATCTTGAAAATAAGTTGTCCTCTTTATTATTAAATTAGCTATTTATGTAATTGCTTTTGGTTTACTAAATTTACTATTGAATAAAATTGTAAGTAGTTTGATCACTTTCAACGCTACCAACTGTTGTTCTTCGAGTTGCGTTGAGGTGAGCCTGGTTTTAATTTTTTTTTTAATAATTTATAAATTAAATTATTAATTTTATCCGTGTTGAATTAGATTTTAAATTGTAGTAGCAAACAGTCGTAAATTATTTGTTATCAATTACTCAAATATATTCATTCTTTCTTTATATAAATACCTTCGTATTTTCTCAAATCTGTTTAATGAATTTTAAATTATATAAAATTATGTTAATTATTGTTATATAATTGATCTGTAAATCTGTTAATCTTTATTTCTGGCGAGTATATCATGATACGAATCTTCATAAATTTGTGACTTACTTGGTATTTTTTAATTAAAGAATTATTAATATTTATTTTAAAATAAAATCACCTCTTTATTAAATTATTGACTAATATTTCGTAGATACTATACTTAGACTTTTACGTTATTTATTATTAACTTATTGATAATCTTTTAGGAATACTGTATTTTTACAGTCTTGTTCGAAAATTAACCCGTTGTGTAAACTCTCCCTATGATTGTAAGAGGAAGAGGCAGATAGTGGAGGGGGAGCGATAGCAGCAAGATCAAAAGAAACTACGGAAGATATATGTAACTGTAAGAGCATTTATTGAAGTTAAAATGCTCAATATAAAATTGAAATTCAGTTGTATTTATGTTATCTTGAAAGATTATTATATTATCTTGATACTAGTTGTAAATCAAATGTCTTGATAAATGAATGGAAATTGTAGTTTGATGAATTTAGTAAATGAATGAATTATCTTCCTGTAATTCCATGAAGTACTTGGTGTGGTGATCGATTGTAAGTTCAACGACACGTTTCTTTTCTACAATTGTTAGTTATAAGCTGAACGTCGAATTGTGTATCATTTACGCTCGCCTTGTAAATGTTGTAATTGATTGAGTCACTTCCCTTGAAGTGTGTGACTTAACTACGCAGTAATTGTATAAAGATGCTTCGAGAGTCAGTTCATAGAGGAATCCCAATAGAAGCAAATGAGAGTCGCCGATAAATAAGGCTGCGAATTAGATATTGCATTAGACATATGTAATTTGAACGCCGTATTAATTATCACTCGAGTTAAAAAACTGATTTGTTGCTGCGACGGTCAGATGTAGGTCGACCGCCGCATGCACCAACTCACAGACGAATGCTGTCAACTCACTTTTTAATATTAACTCTCCTCTTTCTGCTCGTGCAATCTATTTTTGTTGGTGTCGCTTTTCTTTTGTAATTTCCTTGGGAGTAGAAAAAATATGAAGATCGGGTTTTGTTAGTACTTTCCTGTGATGAGCAGAGCTTAGTGAGAAGAATGGATGATTATTGTTGTTAAAGTTTGTTAAAATTAAATTTTGCACTAATAGCCAATGCTATGTAATAAATAAAGTATAAATCTTGCTTGATAATTTATGAGAAGGCACGAGTAAACCACAGTAGGTTATTACGAGTTATTACGAAACGTCCGAAACTTTTACGGAATCTGGTACAAATACATATTTACATTTTGTCTTAGTTAATTATTTATATATATTTAATTTACTTTCAAAGTTATAATTGTTTGATTTTAATTATTTTAAATATTTTTTTAACAGAATTATATTTATTCAATAGACAAAAATTATAATGATTGATTTAAAGAATTTTAAATAATTGAATGTAATATATTTTATATATATAATAGAAATATTAAAAATAAATGGTTGAATCAAAATTTGTTAGAAATTTTTAAATTAAAAATTCTTTAAAAATTTATTATATAAAATATGTACTTATCAATTATTATTTAACATATATTTAGCATAATCACGTTGTTGAATCAATATAAATCAAAGTTTGCCAATTTTTAAGAATCTATATAGTTTAACTTCTACTTTTTCATAAATACAATGATGTTATTATTAATAATTATTTAAATGTATTAAATGCCCTATGAATCCAAAGAAATAGAGCATGAATAGAAATCCTCCATATTAAATTTTAACTTATAATTAGAAAAGAATTTAAGGCTAAGGCCTTCCATGGCAAATAAAATTTTTAATGGAGAAATGGAAAATATATTACACCTACTTTGTATTTGTAGTGATATTTCTAATTTTCAAGAAAATACACTTATAATTTTATTTTAAGTGCCATTTCTGTTGACTCATTAAAATGATGTTTTTTCTGCGAAAGTAAAAATAATACAAAAAAGCTCATGCAAAATCCGAAAAAAATTCGATTTCACCTAGACATAACTATATATATAAATTGTTCGGGAACTAACCCGAGTGTAAGCTCTCCACGAGATGGTGTGAAATGCGATTAAACGCCGCGGCAATTGTCGTCCAGTAGTTTATATATATAAGTTTATATAGTTTATTTAGATTAAGTGCTACTTGCCTTATCGCGCTCTGCCCCTTTTACTGTCCCGGGTATGCGTAACACAGGTTGCTAATGGATGCGGCTTTCAATCATAAATTGAATACCACATGATCTAGGCTTTCATTTTGCAACTTAACTTGTAGCGACTTGGTCGGATTGAAGCTTCTCTTTAACGATGCTGAACACTGATATTAGAAAACCTCATTTTTTATTGTAAGACTACTGTATTTCGAACTGGAGATTTTCTTATAGAGAGGCTATCTTATGATATCTTGGAGAAATGTGAAGCTCAGCGTGTGTGCAGTCAAATTTAATGTTTTCACCCCGCTCCTTAAGTAGGAGTGGTCATCTTCGATTTCATTGAGAGTGGGAAGTTTTGGTGATTGGATGAAACTAATTTTCAGTTGTCATTTAAGCCCTAGCCAAATAGTGTCAACGTCCTTTTAAAGGAAGTAGGGGAGAAGTGCTGGCGGTGAATCATGTGGTGGTGGCAGCGCTTCGAGACGTCGGACCGCGACTTGCGCGTTGCATCGACATTTCGAAACGTGTCTTGGGTTTTCATACTTTTCAAATTTGCATTGGTTCGTTATGAAAATATCATGAAGCTTGGCAACTATACCATAATTTCTAGAAGGTCTTGTCCGCTGCTTTTAATAGGCTCATATTGCAATTTTCCCTGATAATTCTTCTCCTCTTTTCTAAAATAAAAAAGAATAGAAAAAGCAAGAAATGTGAATAATTGAATTTAAATTCAGGTACTAATAGAAATATCTGTTTTATATTACAAAAATTCAAACCTACGAAAAGGAAATTTTATATTCTTCTCTGAATATGAAATTAACTCTCTTAATGCTGATTCTTTATTAAAAAATTACTATATAAGGCACTTAAACAATTAAACCAACTAAAAATGATCCACTTAAGCCTTTATCAGTATTTCAACAAAAAATTATTACTTATTGTTAATTATTACATATTCTTACAATTACTTATTTTTATATTAACCTTAAACTACTCCTTACATGGATTATAACTCGAAAGTAGAAATCAAATTATTAAAAATTCTTAGCAGTAGATAATACATAAAATATTACCTGTGAATTAACTATTTTTCTTTTTTAAGTTAAAACAAATCTAATTTCAGAATTTTTTAAATTAAAAAGTTACGACCCAAATAATTTCTTAAACATTACTTCAGACCCTTTCCTTTTTCTTTATGCACTGGATTTAGCATTAATAATTACCCCCACTAAAAATTTACTACTTCTAGATATTTTTACTATTAGACTCGAAACAGTTATGATTAACTTGAGATAATTTCATTAACTACGGTAAATAGACTAACTTTAACTTATACTATATTGAAAATAAAAATAAATAATTAATCAGCTTTTATTATAGAGAAATTGTTCTTTCCATGCAAATTACATTGACTAATACGTTCAAGTTATTATCGTGGAAAGCTGATCTCATCAGAGCTGTATTCTTGCAAATAGTAATTAAATATTTAAACTAAAATATTTAAACAGATTATATTAACTTAGTGCCATGAAGAGTGGACTATATTAGCCATTAACTTACGTAGTCAAGTATCGATATTCGTTTTATGAAAACCATGATATGTATATAAAATATAATATAATATATAGAACATGTCGTGCATTTTTTCGGTTAAAATACGAATAATGTAACTGTATATATAACAATTTTTTTATCTTTTCCGATTGTTGCGAAAGTTCATGTGTGATTCATAAAAATCTCAATGTTAATATAAATTATTAATAAATTAAACATCTTTTGTACATAGTTAAATGAGAACTACATTCAACCACATATTTACTTAATTTGAAAAAACCTTTGATTGCCTTGAAGCGGAATAGATAGAATTATATATGTCACATTTATTAAAGGAAATAGATAAAACTGATACTCAAAAGTAATAGTTTTAATCATATATTTTCCGTTAACTATTGTAAAGGCATCTATAATACTATAAAATGTCTATAAACTGGAAATAAAAGTATAAACAGGATTCGCTGTATGACCTATCCTTTTTACAGGACCCTGCTGTTCCATTATTTAAAATAAATTTTTTCAGTACAATTATAACAAATTGTGAAACACTTTCTATACTTTCTTAATAATTAAATTAAGTAATTATATTGTAATTAAAGGTTTAATATTATTGTTCGGATGTAACCAAAGTGTGACTCTCCAAGGTGGCGAGCGGGAGAAGACGGTCGTGAAAAGGAGAGAGATAGCATTGTTCGAGATTCCGCTAACGAAACTCGCCAATTGTATTAATGTTTAGAAAATTATTATTTCTCGTCCCTAGTATCGCCCAGTCGGCAAAAGCTAAACGTTATGTTCATATGTAACTGACTTCGCAACACTCCTTCCCCCCTCTAACTTACCCGACATCACTTCCAATAGAACAATAGAGGGGATGCCCGATATATGAATACGACTGCATGGAAGATGAGGCAGTTACCTCTTTGACTACGACCTGACCCTTTAAACTCCCCAGTAAACACTGGACAATAGACTGCAGTTCGGGACCCCCTTCGAGACCCCCATCTCGCTAGACGATAGTAATTAGTACATTTAGTATTACCCCTACCCAGTGCGGATCTCAATACGGAAGCATTAATACGGAAGCGTCATTACCCAGGCATTTCCGGATTCGAGTAAATATATAAATCTTTATTATTTATTATTTCCACGTGTTCAACCTCCCCCACGTGCATCCGATAATACCGTAACAG
>JAPYYT010004417.1:0-10575 GCA_030522565.1 Ceratosolen corneri | reverse complement strand
TATATCGGAGAAAAAAAATTTATCTCAATATTTTAATCGAAATATTTCCGACTAATTTCGATTTACCTATGATTATTCTTTATAAAAAGTGTACAGGAATATGTTTAAATTATTCGCTTCTAAGAAGAACATAAAACCGTATTTCAAATGGTGCTCTCGAAACTGATCCAGATATCTTTGAGATCAATTATAATTTTTTTTAGTTATCTTTTATAATAATAATAATATATATGTATGTTTTATATATTTTGTTCAGATTCATTATCATATATTTTAATTAGTATACAAATATTGGAATAACTGAAGGATAAAATATTTGGCATTAACAAATATTTTAAAGTTTAAAAAAAAATTAATGACTGTCAACATTAAATATTACATACTCAATGTAATGTTATATAATTAAACATTACATATAATAATCAATTACTAACAGAATTTTATAATATTTATTTTTAAAAAAGAAATCCTTTATATCCATGTTCATTTAAATTCATTTACAAAAATAAGTAATTTTTTTTTAAGTTTCTTTTATAGTAACGATTCATTATGAAACGATAATAGAGTAAGTTCAATCCTAAAATACTCGTGATACGAAAATTTTATTTTAGAATTGTTGTGATATAAAAATCTTACATATTAACATATTTATACGGTAAAGTATTTAGAAAAAAAAGCTTTTATTTCATTGTATAATTAATCATTTCACTGTCTATACTTTTGGAAACGAATAGATTTGAATAATTATCGAGAAAATTGGAAAATTTCAAATATAAATCTATGTAAACATATATTAAATATATTCAATAGATTTTCATTACCAATGTTTCAAATCACCAATCTTTCTTTCTACTTTTTTTTATAAATGAATAAATTGCAATGATTAAATAAATATTTGAAATTTGTAATAAACGAATAGCTTGATGAAAATTATACAATAATTACACATTTTATGAATAGTAAATCCATTCATTATACACGCAGCAAATAATTACATTTATTTTTGTTAAATAATACTTTCCTGCAATTCTTTGGCGATATCTTTCTTAGATATTGTATTAACATGTTTTTATTATTTCATGTTTATTGATAAAATTGCCATATTAAATCTATAAGAAATTTATATTATATCATTGACATCATTCCAGGTATTCATATTTGCGTCATTATATTATATATGTATAAACACGTTTTCATACTGATTGAGATAGTATTGGAGATGGTTTTCCAGCAAACGATATCTTCAAAATTTACTTCAACATTCATTGCCATTAGAGAAAAGTTTCATCATTGTAGCAACTTTGGCAGCTTTCTATGAAAAATCGGTATGAAAAATTGCCTTTATATGGCACTCCAGTATACATATATATATATATGTTGAAAATGTAGTAGATACCGACACCGTTACCACATGATAGACCGAGTTAAAGAGATATGGGATAAATCTATGAGTTTTAGATATATCCATGTGTGATATTGATTCCGTAGACATTTTGTAGAAGCTTTTGCACAGTATGGAGTGACTTTACCTCTCTGTCTCTTTCTCTTTTTTTTATTCTTATGAAGCAAAAAATTGAGAACCTTGATATCTTTTCATCTAATTTTTTAATTTTTAATAGTCCGACTTTACCTTAACATTATCAATCCGCGTTTTAACCTTCTATTAGTTTCGGCTATAAAACATTCATTTTCTCATTTATAAGTAATTGCACCAATATAATTCTATTTATATTATTCTTATTATATGCTATTAATTTTATGTTATTATACAATATTAATATTATGCCTTTTACGTGACATTGATCAATAATGAGGATTATAAATAAGATAGACCAACGAATACGCTAATGTCTATAGTTTGTTTAAGTTTTTTTTATATATTTATGTAATTGATTTGGTCTTTATTCAATATTTTCGTAGTCTTGCGGACATTAAGTCGCTCCAATTTTGAATTCATTTTTCCTTTTGTTTATTTTGTTCCATCATGATTTCTTTATCCATAAATGCTACAAAAGTCGTGACGTTCAATTTCCTCAAAAATTCTGTGTCAATCTGATGATTTATACGATTAACTTTTCAAGTTTCTCTGTGCGATTCGCTCTTACATTTTTTATTTTATTCTATAACCTCAATTCACTCATATTAACTTTAACACTTTCTTTACAAAAGAATTACAATTAATAATATGTCTTATTGAGACTTGTTATATATTTCGATATTATACAAATACTATGATTATAAAAATAATTTATTCAAATATATTTCAATTAAGGCAAATAAGCCAGACTATTAATTATTTTGATTTTTTATTTTGTTGCTATGTAAACAATTGTAATTATTTTATATTAACTAAGAGTCTCATAAACTAAATGTTTATTTCAATATGGATAAATTTATAGAATTTCGTATATTTTAAAAGCAGCTGTTAATGAAATCATAAAAGGGAGAAATGATCATTTTATTTTAACTATAATAGTTTACAGAAAGTTGTGTTACGCTTACTTATATGTAAGTTAAAAGGATCATAATCCTTTATTTATAATTATAATCTATTAAATCACCATAGATCTTTAGAATATAAAATAGAGTGCTATGAGTTATATTGACATTCTTTTCTTAAGGTGAATAAAGTTATATTATTATTCATCTCATGAATAATATTATATATACAAATTTAAGAATAAATATTTATAATATTTATAAAGAGAAAAATTCATTAAGAACGCTATAAATGTACGTGAAATTGATTGTCAGTGTCGTGTATGATAGATACGCAAAATAGTTGTATTGCAACAAAACACAAATAATTTTTAAAACTATGCTAAATATTCTTCTCCAATTGTATTTGAAGCGACGCAATGCAAAAAACTGACATAAACTTCTTTGCCTTATGAAATTCTTTTACATGTTACTTTTTTCATTCAATACGTCATATTATCTACATTTTTTTAAATAGATTATCGTAATTTTTGGCTGCCAATTATAATTTGTTTTAAATTAATTTAAGAAGTTTTCTTTTAATGAATATTTAGTAATAATATCAGCGATTTTTTACAATTTTCTGTATATCATTATAAAATCAGTGCAGCTTAAAAGAAGTTTAGGTTAAAATTGAGGAATACAGAAATTTGAAAATTTTTAACCCACAAGCTGTAAATACTTAGACAAATAGATGGGTAGCTTGATTAAAAGGAAAAAATTGTTTTTGAAATAGTAAAGAAGTGAGGATAATTTAAGGAGGAAGTGTATAAGCAGAACAAATTATTCTTGCAGCAATATGACACAGTTTTCAAAATTCTGGTATTATAGTAACTTGATAAATCACTGACTGCGTTCTTCTACTTCATGAAAAATGAATAATAACCTTACGTGCATTTATGTATGTAGCGTCTTCCAGAATAAAAAGAGAAAGAAGCCTCTTTGTTTCCTTGTTTCTCTCTGGTCGACCTTTCAGTTTGGCATCGTAATTTTGCCTTCGAATTCCTCTTGCAAGCCCCAATCCCCGGAGTGACTAAACTTTTGAATAATTATCGGATAAATTGGCGTCTCGCCTAACCTTCTTCCACTTCTAATATATTGCACGACGGAGCTTGGCTGGGCATCCAGAAAATTGGCGTTGCTTCGATTACCTAATAATCCGCTAGGGAAATTGCACTCTCGGGTATAAAGAAGTTGCTGTAGTACCCCCCCCCCTTCCAGCGAACTCAGCATATATAGGGCTAACTCAAAATTTGTAACATTTCTATTCTTCGGTGTATTTTCTCATGCGTTGTGTTCTCGCGAAAAAGTAAGAAACGGCTAATCGCTTGAAAGACAATACGACGGATTATTTTCCAATATTTAAGTATTATTTCAAATAATTAGTAAAAAATCGAGAAGTCTAATATACATATATATATATATATATATATACACGTGTGTGTGTGTGTGTGTAGCAGTGAATATTGTAATATAAATTGATAGTAAATATAAAATGTTAATTTTCTTATTTTCTTATTAATAAAAAATTTTCCCTGTATCTCAAGTCCTGTTCAAAATATTTTAATACGATTAATAGAAACAACGTCTTTCAATTTATTTGTAAAATGAGACATCATTGAATTTTTGATATAATTATAAATGTAATTTTTACTAAAATAATTATTTAATGAATGAATACTTAAGCCATTAGATGATTTTAATATGCATTTTGTAGGAAATTTATTGCAGAAAATTAAAGTTGATAATAATAAATTTTTTTCACCAATTTAAGATTATATCTGCAACAGCTTTCCTTCAATATCATGATAATACAATTTTTTTTTTTATCTAAAATTGATCGAATTCTTTCCTTTTTTGTATTATGAAACTTTGATATTCAAAATTCGTATTCATCATAAATATACATTGATATTTGTATTTAAAATAAAATTACTTCAATTTGAGCTAATAATTTTGGAAAACATTTTATGTTTAGAGGGTATATCATACGATTCATTTATCAAAGAAGCAATTAATTAATTCGAGTAATTCCTATCATATAATAAATGCATGTGAACGATAATTATTTTTCAATATATTCGTAAATCAGAGTAGTTTCTTCATTGAGTTGGAATAAATTTTAATTTTCCTACAATCAAAATAAACAACGAACTTTAAAATTTGCCGTTAAAAACTCGTTCTGATTATTTTCGATTGGTACTTGTTTTGATGTATGATCTTTCCTTTATGAATAAAGAATGCTTCGCTTTAAATTTCCAATTCCCTACTAAGATAATATCATCTAAATTTGTCGATCTGACTGGGCCGCAATTAATATTAATAAAATATAGCTTATACACAAACAACGTAGAATACGTCGTGTTGTGCGCATAATAGGAGGAGGTCACGGGGCTAGGATTGTTTTTATTAATGGTCGGGTGCATACAGTACCATTCGTCCTCCCATAATAAGGTATCGGTAATTACTGTTAAATCAGGTGAACTACGCGCAGAGGCGATAATGAGCTTCTGGCAATGTCGTCAGCGTCATCACTACTCCCATATTGATAATGCGATCAACTCTTTGGGCCGTGATAATTCCGCATCGACCATTAATCAACTTCCGGTCACATGATTCATACTCCTTGACGGATTCGTAGTAAAGGAATGTTGAGGAATGTGGCAATGCAATATTATGCTAATTTAAAATTTTGCTGCCTGTTTCAGAATCCCCATCCGGATGCAATAAAGGAAGGGGATCATTCAAATAGAATTATAGCATTATATTAACAATGAATATATATATATATATATATATAAAAAAATATTAGCGATGTGGTTTCAACTTCAAAATTTTTTCTTCAATTAAATTTTGAATCAATTAAACAATTAAAAATTAAATGAAATTTTATCAAATTATGCAATTTAATAACATTAATCGTAGCATTATAATCATTGAATGAATTTTCGCAGTCAATGGCAGCTTTGCCATCTTCGTTCGTACTTCAAAAGTACAATTGTCCCTGAATGTTAAAGCTAATAAAATTTATTATAATTATAATAAAAAGGAAAAATAGTTAAATGCTACAATTGATCCACGGATCATAATTATTACAACATTTAATTGAAATACGAAATCTATAGAACTTTATTGCAAGATAAATATTTTTGCAGCATATACTATTATATTTATACTATTGCACTTACATATTTTGCAGTATAATTGCTCATACATTCGTTATGCTAGTAAATTGCTAATTTGATTATTACAAGCACATAATTTTAATGGTTGATTTTACGGGGCTTTTGAGCATATCATACACGGATTTATAAAATAAACTAATTTCGACATTGACTAGACAGTATTTTTATTATCAGCACAAATATTCCTATGTGCAGTAATATAGAGATAATAATTTATCTAAAGCAGAATTTTGTAGAAGTTTCAATTGTAATTTTAAGCGCAAATAGAACATCAAACTTAGGATAATTAGTAACTAATAATTTAATGAGTAATATAAAGAATTTACGTCGTTGTTCGAATAAAACTTATAAAAATAAATCGATCTTTCATAAATTTAACGGGACTTAGTATTAATAAATTATACAGGAGATATTATAGCAAATCACCTCATTATTAGCTATTGAATTATTGGCATTAATGTATAAATTGCTTTTAACAATATAGCTCAAAATTGTTTACATTTAAAATATATAAAATTCTCTCATTGAATTAAAAATATCATTAAATTTACATTAAGAATAAGAGAATTAGTCATTTTAAAAAATTTAAATTTTTTTCGAAATTTATAATAATAATGATCATATTGCAAATTTTTCTGTCTTCTTTTTATGCATTACTTTGTATCCGAGAAAACATTTTTTCTTTGACATCCATTTGATGCAAAGGGTATTTTTCTGGTATTTATGCAAAGGGTATCAAAGCGAAAAGTATGGTTAAACTCATTATAAATCTTTCCCGTAAATCTGCACTCGATAGACTCAAGAACCCAACTTCAATTACTAACTACTTCTCTCTTACTTTTTACAAGGTCTTACAATTTAGTAATAGTTTTTGTTATTATATGATTGAAAATATTTTTTTATATGATTTGATTTAGTGTATACTGAAATATTTAATAACATTGCAAACCATTTTTTTTTACATTTTTTAACATGTTAAACAATTAAGGAAACTATGGGTTTACGATTATTTATTATTAGTTGCAAACTACACTTACGGTAAATGTCATTCGTCGGGCGCAAACATTATCAAAAAGTAGAAAAATTCTGCTGACAAGCGTACTAATATTCGAGTAAATAATCGAGGTTATATTGGTGGAAGTTCAGAAAGAAATTAGAAAAAGAAGACAAAAGCAGGCGTTAAATTAGAGTGTCGAGTGGATGGAAAGCGAGTCGGATTTATTCTTCTGATGTTGTTAATATTTCAATTTTGCCTACATAACGCGCGAGACGTGTACTGTATTTCTTACTGATATATCGAGATCGGGAAAACGACTAAAACGATTCGTTAATTTTAATGGCTTCAGAGGCATCCATAGAAAATCCTTTATTTTGGCTTTACGTTGTTTCGGTTTTTCATAAAAAACTAATTTAAAACACCATATTTTATAAAATTTAATATTAGAAAATGGAGAGATCTGCTTCCCTAATAAATTACATTAATGTTATATTTCAAAACTCATAGTCTAATATGTGAGCGTGCGATAAAATATCGATGTCATTAAACACACATTTATTTTTTAAATCTTTAGTGTATTCAATTAAATGCATCCAAAATTGATTATTACCTCAAGATTTCTTATGCCTTCAACATTCTTAATTCAAGACGTTTATTATTATTATACGTATACTATTATTACGAGTACCTCTTAAAATCATCCGCGTCCTTCGTCGATGACTTTCTTCAGTTCCTTATTTTTATGCTCAAACGTAAAATTACTACATATTCTCCATAAAAGCGCAATGCCGTTGAGAAATACGATACAGTACGTTAAGTGTCCCCCATAAACTGCGAAAAATTCAATATAGAGCATTCAACTAACCGTAGAACAAATATACCTTGATTGAAAGAAAGCAAAAGAAATACGAGCGGCATTATTTTGGAATTAAGATCTGACATTCTTGACGCCTGTGATTTGCTCTGTATCATAGGTCGTTAAATTCAATCGTTGCAATATTTAAAAGAAAATAAAGTTGGTAATTACTCGGCACGAGAAGTCTCACCGTAAGCGAGATTGGGATGGACAATGAAATAAATCGAGAGATTTCAAGAAGTTGAAAAATTAGTAAATATTTCGTTCGAAATTTAAAATATCATACATCTCAAAATATATAAATGATATTGTTACATTGTCCATTTTTATTTAATTGTATTTATGAAAATCTAAGTTACATACTTCATTCATTTTTTTTTTTGGACCAGCAATTAATTTTATTACTCGTTATGATAATTCTGACATTCATTTAATGTTCATTATTTTATTATTAAATCCTTATATATTATAGCATATTAATAATTTTCAAAGATCGCTTCTAAATTCTTAAGTTGGTATTTTTATTACTAATTTATTTCACTATAAATTATAAGATAAAATAACATGAATCTTATTTTATATAAATACTTATTTTAATTATCTTTCATTTTTTAATTAATATTTCATTCTATTATTTATTTACCAGACTCTTGATTCTAACCGTCGGTTGATTTATTTTTTTGAAATACATTTATTTTTTATAATATTACTCTCACTATTTTTTACATATAATACATATTTATGAGAAATTTAGTTAGTATTTGGATTTAAATAATTTTAATCAAATTAATATATTTCTAATTACTATACTAGTATTACAAAAATTGTATTCGTATTATACAGTTATTGATTATTTTATTATCTTCCATGATTACCTTTCGGGAATTCAATGGCATTTGAAGATATTAAAATTAATGAATTATTCTTTTAATTTACTAAGGCCTACAAATTATACAAATATTAAGGTATATTATAGATCTAATAGAGCTTATATTACGATTTTCAAAAGAAACAATTTTTATGGAAATATTATTAAGATCATTTCCTTCATATTTCTTCATGTAATGTTGCTGCTGGTTAATCTTCTCTTTTAGATTTTGAAAAATGTAATATATATTACTCTTATATGAATTTACAATCAGTGTATAATACCTACATATTATAATACATTTCTTTAATTTCCATGCAAATTGCACATATTTTTCTAATTCACTTACTATTTATTAAGTATCTTTTTATTATGTTATTCATTTATTTTACTCATTCATTATATCTTATTCAAAATTACTGTAAAATAATGAATTCATTTTTATTTGTATTATTATTGGAGTATTGTCAGAAATATAACATATAAATTAACACATTGGTTATTTTCAATAACGTTTATTTGACTGACAATTTCTAAATAATACGTAGAATTTCGTTAGAAGACACAAAAAACCTTTTTTTTTTTTTGGATAATTAAAAAACAGCGATGACGTTCGGGATTTGTTTCTGTAATAGAAAAAAAATTGTTTTGGCCCTCGTTAAGAGTTTTTTGTAATATAAATTTGTCTTATAATTTATCCATAACAATTTTTTCATCTATTAGTGTATAACAGAGTTAACATCCAATTATTAATCTTTTACAATCGATACATTCAATTAAGAACTTTTTTCAAATCAATTTGATCCTTTAATTTGAATAAAATTTTTGAAAGCAATATGTATTTTAATCATAAAGAAAATGCCACGATGATAAAATAAAGATGGTTTATTACAATAAAGAGAATTGTTATTTCATATTTATTATTTCCATTTTGTAGCAACATAAATAAAATACGGATTGAAAAATAATTAATTCTTTCAGATTTCAGTAAAAAATTCATGTAATAAATTTTTTAGGCGCAGACGCGCTTGGGAGGGCTGGTTTCTCTCCTTGATGATTGCTGATAAAATATCAGCCTTTCTTGATGACCTCGAGCTGAATGGTGCGTAGTTGCTTCAGCTTGAGGGAGTACGGTTCCTTTATTCTCTTTGTAGGCTTGCTTTTGCCAGTCTTCGGTTTGCGAGGTTACCATTTGCCAATCTTCGTTGCTTGGTTTCGGCTTCTGCCGGGATCCGTAGTTGAAGATTTAACTGTACTCGAACACGACAAATTCCACACTGATTCGACGGCGTGGCTTACTGTCCTCACAGTTCATATCCCGACTTTACGCCACCCCGTCGAAACTAATTGATTGGTCCCACGATCGGTACTAATTATTATTGGTGCACTGAGTTCTTTGTCCCTCTTGTTTTAGATGCCGATAGGCGGGCTGTTTTCCCATTCACGGTCACTCCGCGGCCGAGTCAGCCACGCAGGCTCTGCGGAAAAACCGTGAAGTTATTTTGTTTTGACTAGCCCGGTTCTAGATCTTTCTAGCAATGACCGTTATGTATTTGGGCTACACGTTTCCTTGTTCTTCGTATTTATATCGCACTTTTATTTTGTAAACACTAATGATCGCATTACTCGGCGCCGAAGTGACGGTTGGTTTTATTCTACGATCATAATCGATTACATATCTACAATATTTTAACAATAATGACAAACCGGAAACGAAATTTTCGTATCACGAATATTTTAGAACTGAACTTACTTTTTATTTACTTTATTATCAGACTTACTTTATTATTTAGACTAACAAGTTTTAGGTTTTATAATGAATGGTTACTATAAAAGAATCTTAAAAAAAATTACTTATTTTTGTAGATGGATCTAAATGAACATAGATATAAAGGATTTCTTTTTTTAAAATAAATATAAAATTCTGTTAGTAATTGATTATTATATGTTACATTTAATTGTATAACTTCATTGAGTACGTATTATTCAACGTTGACAGTCATTAATTGTTTTCTAAAGTTTGAAATATTCATTAGTACAAAATATTTTATTCTTTTCATTTACGGGTAAATAAATCTGTTCGAAATTGCCAAAACATCGAAGCAGTTAAATAACGAACTTTTAATTCCTCGAATTTGTAGCGTCAACTTTCCGTCCCTATTTCCCCTTCGTTGCCAAGCTGGATATTCGA
>JAPYYT010004416.1:0-10711 GCA_030522565.1 Ceratosolen corneri | reverse complement strand
AAAAAAAAAAAAACAGGGGGGGTTGAGGGTGGGAGGAGGGGGCCCAGTGGCGTGCTCATTCGGGGCCTTGATTTGCTCAGGGGCTTGCCAAAAACTTGCTGGAACTAAATCCTAGGAAGCATATCCTAACGGCGCCTGCCTCTACCTTCCTTAACTGGGTTTCGATTCTAAAGAAAGACAAGAAAAATCAATACTCAGCAAGCATATTGCAAATCAGCAGCTCGTAAATATCGTAGATATAGCGTCGATCGTCATTACAATTCGAATTACATTGTCTTCACACCCAAAGTAGTCCTATTTAAATTTAAATCCCAGGCAAGAGCTTCGCTTACAAACGACTTACAAAAGAATGCATTCATTTGTCGTTGCGAACTTATTAAGTTCGCGTGTAATTCGCGAGCGGCAAGTGTTTGCGTCTAAGCGCTAAAGCTCATTGTTTGAAATTGATTGATGTAATAAGCATTTAACTCTACGCCGAAGAATACGAGTATAAATACGGGCGTGCGAGTCGTAAAGCATCGATATTCAACAATCACGAATAGTTAACTTGGTTCAATATTTTTATCAATCGGGCAGTCCTTTACTACTGAAAGCAGCCTCTCTCATTTGTAATGTAAAAATAAGTCTTTGGACGTCTGAAATTGTTTTGGAGAACACTAATATTACTGCGCGAGAACCAGTTAATCTAATCCTTCGTATTTACATGCGCTGTAAAATATGATATCTTTTGAAGTTAACTTTTAATCCGGATACTTGACTCGTATTTAAAAAAAAAAAAAAAAAAAAAAAAAAAAAAAAAAAAAAAAAAAAAAAAAAAAAAAAAAAAAAAAAAAAAAAAAAAAAAAAAAAAAAAAAAAAAAACATGACCTTGCCGCCTCCCAATCACTTCTTGAAGACTTGCCACTTCGCTTCATTCATAGAATTGTAACTTTTACTTTTTTTTTTTTCAATCTCATTTGAGGCACACTCGGTGCATACATACTTAACAATAATAAGGATGATTGGCGAAAGGTAAACAATGTGGAGTACCTAGGAAGTACAACGACATCTTCAACGTCACGCGTTTGCCGACTTTGGACAAGAAACTTTAAAAGAGAGGATTAATTTTGTCAAGTAATTCTTAACATTTTATAATAGCTCACGATACTTTTTATTCGTGAAAAACTTGGACTTTTCATCTGTCGGTCATATGCAAAATTGCATATCGGAGACATTGATTTGAATATCTTGATGCTTTACTGGCTGTTTATTCAAACAAATACTCCTCAAGGACAATAATTTGCTTCGATTTTTTACAATTATTTGACAATCGATATTCATTTTTTACTTTTCCATATTGACATTTTCAAGACAAAATTTTCACTGCAAGTTTCCTTTAATTTCGAAAACAAAAAAAAAACAAAAAAAAAAACACGAAATATCCCCAATTAATAATCGCTCCAATCATGATTTTATTAGTCAATAAATTATCTAACAATGCCTCTAAAAGATTGTTTAAATATTCGAATTAAATTTATTCCTCAATACACGTATATACTTAACATCATAAAATACTACGTAACTCTTGTAATAGGACAAAGTGAACGTAGGAAGTTACATGATTCAGGTGGGGAACATGTTTCTTTCCGTGTAAAAACTTTTAATTTTTAAAGAAAGTTTTTGTATCTCCAAAAATAGCGAAAAGAAAATTTCATTTTGAATATATATGTATATGTATATATATATATGTTTAATACATTATTAAGTATCGTAATTTCAATTTGTTTCTTGTTTACGCCAAAGTTTTTTAATGCTGCTACCCTTAGCCTTTTGTTTTTAACGAATAAATGGGCATTACTTTTCGAAATTTAAATAATATATATTAAAAATAATAATATATAAAAAAAAAAATGCTCTTTGAGTCAAATTCATCACTAGTTTGTTTCTCTTTTTTTAAAACTGAAAAATGTTAGAAAAGATATAATTTATCTATTTTTCTATTTCATAATTACATTACCAATTACTATGTTTTTTTAATTATATATAGAAAAATTTAATATTTCCCTTGTAATTATATATAAATAACTTTGGATTTTTCTATTTTAACTAAAAACAGGTTACGCAAAATCTTGAAAGTATTCCTGGCAATAATTTTATGGTTTCGAAAATTCTTCAGATACTATACATTTAATGTTCACAGTTCACTTTTATCATACAGTTTAATAGCTTTGGTGAAAAAAAAAAAATAATAAACTAATAAATACACAAGCAAATACAAAGTGAAAAATAAACGCTTTAATAATTGTTGGCATTATGTTAATGCATGATTATCTTTAAGCTGATATATTTAATATATTTATAATGCATTGGAAATGCATGGTTTCGAGAATAACAGATAACCTGAATTTGAAAGAGCTTTTTGCAATTTAATTTCTAATCAATCATAATTTAATTTTCAACTGTATACAATGTTAGATGAAAATAAGTTTTGCCTCGAAAATATAAAAATTCTTACTTTTTTTTCTTTTGCTTTTAAATAAAGTTTTTAAAAGCAAGCAGGTAATTACTACTGATAAACTCATATATTTTTGATGAATTAAAATGTACTATTGGTAGTAAAATTTAATATTTTAGAGTATAATGGACTTGAAATTTATGCTCTACAGTAAAAACAAATTTTTTTTTTTAAACAATCGATAATATTCAAGTATATTAAGTCAACGAGTCTTATTTTATCAAGCAAAGATGAAATATTAATTATATATATATATATATATATATATATATATATATATACAATATAAAAAGCAAAAAAATTTCACTTCATTTTAAAGTTTAACTAATTTTTTTCAAAAATTTATTTTAAGAAAATAGATTTATTTGAAAATTTTACTTCTTCGTACGTGTAATAAACAATGTATTGGACATATGATAAGACTGATTACATAAATTGGAAAATACAATTTTCTATTAGAAACTAGTTTGTAGATTTATTTTAAATGCCGTTAAACAATTTTACAGAGTAATTTTTAAAATACATTAAAATTTGTATAAATATTTTCATTTAAGTTGAAGAAATTTTGGAACATTCAAACATGAATACCAGTTACTATGGTTAAATTATCTAATATTTATTTCGCTGTTGTATTGTGTGTCATAGTTATTGGTTTTAAAGTCTGTTGCGAGCTTTTAAATGAAATATTAGTGTTGGTTAGTTATAAAACGATCTTGAAATCGAAGGTTTTCTTTTTTTTTCTTTTTTTTTTTTTATTAATAAACGTATATTTTGCATATCTTGAGTAAACTGAAACCAATCAAGTAAGAAACAATGAACAGTCCACGATCGATTGGTCGACATTAACAATTCGAATTCACTAAAATAATATTGCAAGCAGATAACGGCTCTAAGTATGTTTTTTTAAAATTATTAATCTTTTTAGAACAGCACACTTACTTTTTCAATAATATCCATATTAATTTTTATGCGTATAATTACTATAATACATTTTTTTAAATTATAGAAAATTATGTCTTTATCATTTATGTAGTACGCATTATAGTGTATACACTAACAATAATTGTATTTGTACGAACGACACTTATTCAATAATTATTACAGTAAGTAATCCCAAGTGTAAAAACATTTTATTTTTCTCTTTTGAATTAATGTATGATTATATAGAATCCTTAACCGTAATCTCTGAAAATAATTGATATTATAAGCAGATATTAATGATAAATATTTTTAAAATTTTGTTTACTCATTAAATGTAGCTGTTATTCTCTCGTGTACTCCAGAAAATGTGTGATAACATTGTAGCTGCAGTTGAAATTACTGTATAATGTATGCAATATTAGATTTAATTATGAACAACTTAATAACTTGCCTCGGAAATATTTTTAAATCCCAAAATTCCTTTTCTATTAACAATAAAGCAGGAAATCTGTAAGTTAAAATGATATTATTAAAAAATGATAAACTCAATCACGCGGCAATTAAATTTGCAATAAATATAAACTTTAGTGCAATATTATTGTCTAGAATGGATGTGAGTGTACAATATCAACAGCGCCGCAACAATTTTCATTCAACTTTTCATCAAATGAACAAATTTTACAGAAAATAGCCCTTGAAATTTGAATCCTATTTCAATACTTCAACGCTTAGATAATTGAACGTATTTGTAATATCACTACGACATTCTCATTATCGCTTCAATTTGTTAATTATATTTCGTGTGCTCCACATGGATATATTGTTTATCAATTAGCGAGGGTAATATATACTCCTTGCTCCGAGAGTTTCAACAACGAAGAGGCAAGTGGATTTATGTTTTATGTTTTATGCGAAAAACACGCTGCTCAGAGTTCACTGTCCTGCTTTCTGTGGATCTTTCCATATATTGTATTTTGTACTGTAGAATTTTAGTACCTGCTTATCCTAAGAAAAAATCGGACCAAGAATTTACCGCTAGAGCGTGTGAATATTACATACTTTGCCGTGGAATAAATGTATTTTAATAAACATTCATATATACGTACGTGTATATGTGTGTGCGTGTACGTGTATGCGTATGCACGCGTATGTATGCTTCTTTCTTGTTATTGAGTGGAGCACAATATGGAACAAAGGGTAGCACTTAAACTTGACCCAAAATCATTTTAGCAATTTTTTATTCCAAATATTATTAGCGAGGCAAGAGAGAGACACTCTTCAATGGATTTTTAAGTAAGAAGAGTGAAATATCCTTATTAGAAGAATGTTTATTAAGCTCTATTAACCATTAAAGTGGCCAATGAACGTTGCGCGTGCTTAGGCTGATTTATCGAAAGACCATCTCATTGTTAATAAAAATATTTAATTGTACAACATTTTGCGCGGAGACGATTTTTAAAAGCCTTATTGTTAATAACAATATATCCAGGTATGATGATTTCCGAGAAACAGATTTTATTGCGTGAAATCCTTTCGCGCACTATAAAGGGAGAAGATCGTTTTTTCTTTTACGAAATAATAAAATCATTCTGCGTGAATATTATTGCTAACAGAGTATGAGGATGAAAAATGTAATAATAATTTTAGGGGCAGACCGTTGGTAATAATAACTTTTATAATATTATTAAGACGGTAATGTTAATCTGCATATGATTTATCGATTAAACAGTACGAGAGCGGAAGAGACTTGGAAACTATTTTACCGATAGCTTAGTTAGATAAATCTTATATGTGCTCACAGTTGAAATCGACGTGAACTTCTTGAAATTAACATTATGCACAATTTGAAAATATACCTTTTAACAATTTTTATTTGATTATGATATGACACTTTTTTTTTTTAGATATCTTTCAACCAATTTGAAAGACTGCTTTGTAGGAAAACTTTGATTAAAAGATTTTATACAATGAGCAATAAAACTCTATAAGTAAATGTATGTATTAGAATTGTACTATGATGGAGAGAGAGAGAGAGAGAGAGAGAGAGAGAGAGAGAGTAAGCTCAATGTAATATTACGGCAGATATCATGAAGTTTTAGTACTGTACCGGTCAATTGAAATGTATTAGATGAAAAAAATGAATATTAAATAAATAGATGTGTTAAAATATTTATCATTATTTACGTTAGGATAAACATTGTAATGTAAAAAATATTATATTTTATATCAGGCTTACATATTAATAAATAATTATAATTGTAGGTAAATTCTTTAATTAATACGAATGAGTTTATTTTTTTGAAATGTTAAACGTAGGATCTAAAGTCAAGCAAATTTGATTTAAATTGTTCGTTTGTAAGAGGATGTATATATATATATATATTGTAAAAATATAATATTTCCTTGTCAAAGTAATATATTTTATAATAAGATATAATAGTATAAACAAATTCATAGCTAATAACATTATTAATGGGAAAGGCATCTGTTATCATTCTAAAAATATAAATTATATGAATTTGTTCCCATCCAGGAAAATATAAATAACAAATAAATTTTCTTATTTATTTATTATTTATTTATTAAACGCAGTATCTAATTATATGTATATAAATATATATATAAATTTGATAATTAAAATTATTATTATATAGAAGAGTTTTACCGTGAAATATGTATATTAAATTCAGTTGGAATGAATTTTTTTTTTATAAATTTTATAATCGAATCATACAATTCCTTGAAATATAAAATTATAAAATTATGGTTAATATTTTAATAAAACTTTAGATGACATATTTTTATAAAAATAAATTTTTCACAATAATAATATGTGGCATAGAGCTAAAATATTCTTATATTATTTTGTACTCGAAATTTAATAGAGTTTTTTTTGTATTTTTTTAAAAAGTATTTATAGAAACTTTCATTTTTATAACTTCAACGACAATGGCGCATATTATGTAAAATGCGTTTCTTTGTTTTCATATTTTATAGTTTGAAAATACTTTTGAAGCATTTTTTTTATCTTAATTAAAAAATTATTTCTACTTCTCCGATACATTTGTAATGTAATCAGCGATTTAACATAAGCCACACTTATTGTTTCAGCAGTTAAAGTAGCTAATACGAATATCTAAATATTTACTCGTAACAATTGATATTCAATCGTCAATTTACTTGGAAATACTGTGCATCAATATGTTTCGCTTAATTTTAATATTGCTTTACCTTTTCAATGGCAAATCGTGAAAAAAAAAAAATGGCCATTGTAAATGGCTCTGATGATGAAAGAGCGTTTTATCCTTGTGCTTATGTTCTTGAAAATCTCATAAGCAAGTAAATTTATTTCCACCGTACGTATGCACACGGAAGCTTCGTATGCATTGTAATGGCCATGCATGTGTAGCTATACAAGTCCAAATATATATTTTGTGCTGGTTGTACTTGGTATATCAAAATCTGTTTCTATACAACCGAAATGAGTTCCCGACTTTCATAACATTTCATAACTCCGTGGAGCTGCAGTTCCCCTTTAATTTAGCTTTTATTATCCAAGTTCTTTTACTCGAGTAGTGGATACTTTGCCTATTTATACGCATTTGTAGTCTCGCCGGGATATTAATTTTTATTCGCTTCTCTTTTTTTTAATTAGTTTATTTAATGTGTGCATCGTGTGTGATTGGCCTTCTTAGAATTTGTCTTTTTTTTTTTAGAGCAGGAAAGTACGAGGGACTGCTTTGTATTGGAAATGTGTAGGATCATCGAATTTATAAAATTTGCTCGCGAGTTAGTGTTCGTGTAGTAAATCTAACGCGAGTAAAGAGAAATTCTTGTGTACGTTGAAGAAACAGAGGCGTATGGGAGCTTGGAGGGTCCTCCAATAAAGAAAAAAAGCGTGACGTATGTGTTACATATAAATTATATTAGAACGTAGTGGGGTATTTTAGCCCAAGAACTAGAAATATATCGTTTGCACTGCTGTTTTATTATATTATTGGGCATTGAAAGTTAATGTGTGTTTACGAATGCAGCGAGGATATTTTAAATAAGCAGTGACTGCTGGATATATTCCCGGTATTACTTGTTATTTTAAATATCAAGTATTTTAGGATAATATTTCGTAGTGTCGTGTTGCTAATATTGAATCGAACGTTTAACTCTCTTACGATTGCCGATAAATGCCGCCCCCTTAATCGGCAATGTCGCTAATAACATTTTTCAAGAGCAAGCGACTCCAATTCTTTCGTTAAAAAGGAGGAGAAAGGCTATCGAGGATAAGTGACGCCCGTAGATAAATTCGAGAGATGACGTAAATAATTCATGCCTTACAGATGAAAGAGAAGTACAAACCAAACAGCTTGAGCGAACTGCGTCTCAAGCCTCAGCCCTTTGTGGTGGGACGCTAAATATAAATAGTCTATATAAAAATGTTAAATATCTGCTGCCGAAGGGAGGTCGGCTCGGCGTCTATGGGTGTGTATTGGCGGCGGGTGAGTAAGAGAAACGAAGATGCATTAGTTGTAGGAAAATCGGCGCGTGTATTATAGGCAAAGAGGAGGGAGGAGGAGGATTATAAAAGTGTGTGGGTAGAGCGTATGGAGTGCTTTCCGCGTGCGACGAGGACGCGCATGCGCACGCGCATTATCGTGGCACGAAGCTTTGTGTAAACAACACGGTAATCGCTTGCAGTTATTTTCAGGTGATCGGCGGTAAATCATGAACAAATATAAACACCGAATTGAAGAATAGGGTACAATTATTGAGTTCGCCGTATCTTTGGAAGTTTAACCGTGATGGCAAAAGTTTCTAGGTTCTTAATCTAAGAGTTATAAAGATTATATTATCTAAAAGTTTTATTGCTCAAAGTCAAATAGAATGAGGCAATGGCAAAAATGTATTTGTAAAACATCATCGTATTGATTTTACGTTCGGGAATGGTTTTGTATTTTTATCGATGGGGCCCCATGAGCTCGCATAATCAACGAATGATTTTCTCTGGTTAGTTAGTATTTACACTCGGTGTACTTGAATTAGAACACTTATAATATCATTGGTGCGTATGGCACGCAAAACATTTTGTGAAAGTTGTAAGTTTAAGTACGATACCTGAGTCACTTTTAAACATTTCCCTCTCCCTCTCTCTCTCTGGCGTTTTTTAATAATTAGTATGCAGCATTTAGCACAATGGCGGCAAAAAAGTATTACGCTAAATAAATGACCGCGTTATAGTTAAATTGACATTTAATGACATCGGTAAATTAAGATTTCGATAAGACCTAGCTTTGCAAGCTATAACCTAAAGGCTGTAATTTTTTTTTTTTTTCCAGTTAGCTTGTTATAAGTAACGTTGGATTCACTAGGGAGTGAATTTCATATCCATTACTACACAACAACTAACTACCTATCTCCATTGTTTACGTTATTTCAATTAATTTATTAATTAATTGCCTTTCAATCAAATTAACATTCGATCGCGTGATACACACACACACCCATTGTTTAAAGAGCAGCCAATCTCGCAAACAATGATTTTATTGAATTTTTTTTTCAACATCACGTACGAGCGCACACAAATAGGAGGAGACAGCATAAGCCATTTATAACTTCTAGCATAGCGCGCCGACTATTTTTTCTACATTCCACTTGGCTAACGATAAGAAAAGTTGCCGCGAACGACTATGAGAAAAGCTAATCGTAAAGCCCAACAGCACGAATTACTCTCTATGGTAAAGTGAAGCGCGCATGTGCCGTGTTACCTCGTTGAAAGCGCTCTGGAGCTTTTCGCTCTCCCCAGTCATAACAAAATCATCGAAATTAATCTATTATATAAATACTCATTGGCCGCGTCTCGTCACATCTCCACTTGGACGAGGCGAGAAATGTTTTCAGCAGCTTTCATCGGCCTTTTCAATCCCATTGAAGTACATTGCCATTTCGACTTTAATGAACTCTCAATGCAATGGTTGTGGCCCCACCAACCATTCAGCTCATATATTATTTATATATATATACATTGTAGAGCGCTTTTTTTGATAAAATTTAGTGATTTATTGAGAAAAGGAAAGATGGGAAAACGCAGAGAAGCGATCGAGTGGCGGTTTTTCACGTGGAGTAGCATGAATTTGCCCAAAATAGCAAAATAGTACATTATGTGTCCTGGTGACATAATAACGAGTTCATTGCTCGGACAAGGTAACACTGGCAGTGTTTTTTTTTCTTTTTCTTCTCTCTCTCTCTCTCTCTCTCTCTCTCTCTCTCTCACTCTCTCTCCTTTTAAACAGTGACGCAGAAAAACATAAATTAGAATAAATTGGAATGGAATGGCCGTGGGAATATTGAGAAGTCATGCCGGGAGATGATTGAATAACGTGGGAAGTATCCGTAGATATCCATGTCTGACCATACCTGGCTATGCCTACTGTATACGTATAGGTATATACGCCATGTTAGTCAATCGACCTTAACCGTATAATTTGAAGTTTTCGCACACCCCTTATCATTTTTTCGTTAGCGGCCTTTTAGGCCCAAACGCACATCTCTCACACACGCCTTTATAAAGAAAAGGGTTTAAGCAAGAGCCTTTCCCTCATTCCTTTTTATAAATGAGCGCATACTGGCTGTTTCTAAATAGCTCCCATGCGTGCTCTACATCTATCTCCGTCTCCTACGATCCTTGTACGTTTTACCCCTCTCGTTTTCACCATTTCTCGCTTGGTATTCTATTTTCACTTGAATTCTTATATTTACTCCTCGTATCCCCCCCCAATCCCTCCCGCCCTCGCCGTTCGCCGCTCTTTAGGCACATTCATTTCTACAGAAGGAGCAGCTCCAATGGATTTTTACACGAACTTGCCCGAGGTTAATAATAGTTCGCAACGATACGAAGGAGCTCGAGATGAAAATCATAAAAAATGTTACAATATTTACAAAACAAGCTATTTTCGTTAGTTCCAGCAGTGTATCAGGGATCGGGCTCACTTGGAAGGCTTCGGAAGGCTAGGAAGCGCCACTCCGGTCCTGGGCGGCAGGCGCGGCTCCTGAAAAAGAATCGGAGCCGAGGGGAGAGCGACTTTTCACTCCAATTTGGGGTTCCGCGAGCTGGCGCTCCAATTTCCCAGTGGGAAAAATGGCGCGGGGGAGGTGCAACGCGGGAAAGCCGGGCACCGGCCAGCCCGCGCGTTCCCCAAAGAGAAGGGGTCGCCCGAGCAAGAAAGACCAACGAATTTTAGAAAGCACTCGTAGATGACCGTAGAAGCGCGCGCGCGCGCAACTGAAGAAGAAGAAGAAGCAAAA